>NCQV01061914.1:7679-18329 GCA_002740545.1 Lophocereus schottii
GATCTTGTGCTTATTGTTTGATTTTTCAAAAATTTTTAAGGTTAGAAGCCGTGAAGCTGAGGAAATCACATGTTTTATGGAGAAAGGAAGCCTTGAGGACGAGTTTCATGCAAAGAAAGAAGTCCTGGGAAATACTGCGGGCTCAAAAAGAAGGTTTGAGAAGCTCAAGAGGGTGCACGGTTGGTTAACACACAAGAGCACAACTGCGCACTTGCCCTGTAGATTTCAATCCCTAAACTAGTAGCTGCGCATGGGCGACGCACGACCGTGTGTCTGCCAGTGCTTGACGTACGACCAAGCGCCCTAGCAATTTTTATGATTTAATTATTTTTTCGGGACTTGTTAAGGGATATCTTGTTTTTGTTTAGAGAGCACCTACTAAGGGCAATTCTAGGGTTTAATTCAGGATATTTTGCACACCTTTCTAGCTTAGATTTGTGGGTTTTAATTCGAAGATTATTATTGATTCATTGTAGCAATTAAATCAAGTTTGTATCTCTTCCTTCTCTTCGTGCAATTTTAATCCAAGTTTTCATCGTTAGTCATGTTCTCCAAATTTGGGCTTGTGATTATGATTGTGAATAGAGGCTAAATCCCCTATTTTATGTTGGGATTAGCCCCTGTTATACAAAATTAAATCTTGTTCTAGGTCTTTGTGAATCATGCCCATGTTTGTGAATTGAAATCTCACTTAGTAGGCCCCAAGTATTTGTTGAATTACTTGGGAGAGACTTATTCATTGTTCTCAATTAGGACTAAGGAGATTAACGAAAGTTGAATCCATACTCTAGTGCAACTTCGTGAGTAATTGAACTTCTTGACATGAAATAGTCAAGGTTTCAATCGGAATTCTGACTACTCAATCATGTGACCTTGATAATTCTAGTTTCATAAAAATAGATAACTAGGATTGATATATTAGCCTAATAACCCTCGAGAGAAGGCGTAGATTTGTTTTAACTTGTGGTCGTTCCACTACAATCATTTGCATAGGCTGGTTTGCATGATTTAGTTTGTGACTTGTATGAGCATAACAGTGTGGTGAATCCCAATCTAGGATCTTTATCATTATTGAATTCGATAAATTCATTAGCATTCAGCAGATTAGAACTGCTATTAAGTGATTATCAACCGAAATGGATTTTTGCCTGAATTGAGTGTTGCAAGTCAATTTGGTAATTTAAGACAACATCTAACCACTAGACGGAGTTGCAAATGGAAATCGAGCTTGCCCTTTTAGTATCTGATCTTCAGAAGTGGAGGAGGTGAAAACCTCTCTCTTCTCCATAGCTATTGGAGCCTTCTTCTCTACCCTACAGCTATGTCGATTCAACAGAAGGTGCACATTGTTCCATCGATTGCTTGGTCCAATCTCTTAACTTCTCTAAGTAGAAAGCTACCTCCTTATAAGCCAAGCTGCTCTAGTACCATGTAGGCCGAGTGTCAATTAAGGCGAATGTTCTCAATTCCTCTCTGAAATTTGATTAAGTCATCAGCTTCTTCAAGTAAAATGGCTTCGAATGAATATGATATTAGAAGTATTGTCTACTATGATTTTCGAATTCTACAGTGTAAGCTAGATATAATCCTAAAACCATTTCTTCAGGACCAAGGGTTATATGGGCCTCACATCAGTCAAGTTTATCACTTGTAACCCTTTACTATTGTCTATTGGCTTGAACTTGAGTAGTTTGCTGGCAAGCCTAGATTTTAGGGAAGTTCTAGGCAAAGACGAGAATGTGATTATTGCTATCAATGTCACATGATGCCACTAAAGAAGCTTATGCCCAATGTTGCCCTATTACAAGAGTACAGAATTTTGCAGGAGTTAATTCAAAGACATAACACTACAACCTAATGCCCATGTACATAAGACTACATTATTAAAGATATGTTGACTGGGCTTGAATAGAAATTGGGGATTCCCAGACAGTCATCTATGTTCTTATAGGGTGTCAACTTGCTTTGTGGATTAAGTAAGGAGAAGGTTGACTCTAAGTGTAATATGTCTAAGAGCTTTGGGTGGATTGAATAGGGAATCCAAGATATAATCAAGTGCAGATCAACAAGGCATTGGAGTTTTTCATGAACGAGCTCAATTATGAGCTTGTTGCCTTTATGTTAAAAGTCTTCTTGTTAACATACAACCTAAAGAAATGGATAATTCCAAGATATAAAGTCTTGTTGGCTTTGAAGGACAAAGGCTTGATTCGAAGAGATTGCCCTCTTCGTAATGCCCTTAGCAGTGAAATTTGATTCCTAACGAGTTTTATCTTACCATTTTAAGGAAGTCGATGAAGTTTATGTAGAGTGCACTGCTCACCCTATGCGGCTCGTAACTCAAGGGAAAGCCGACACTCGTCCTCAAGTATGAAGTGATATGCAATCCATGAGAGGTGAGTCCACAACTACGTAAGTTAATACGTACGATTATCATTTTTGTGTTTTTATTTAACATTCTATTGAAATCGCCATTACTACTTGCAATTAATTTTTTTTCTTCATCGGGTGATAGTGTGTTAGATGAAGTGTTAGTGTGGACGGTAGGGGAATGATGTTGGTCTGTGGTTAGTTAGTAGTCGTAGTTGGTTTATTTATTAGAAATGAATTGCTTACAAGTATGACAAAGTAAGTTGGCTATATAAAAGATTTAGATATTAAGTTACGCTTGTTTTCATAAGGATGCTAAGCCTAAAGATATTCATCCAATATGTGGTTGTATCAGCATGTTAGGCCATATCCTATCCACGTCGATTTGTGGACTGTATATCTCTTCATTGCTTTGCGATCCTAACAAGGATCTTATGGCTCTACTATAGATGACTCTCTTGGTGATGGGCCTGACTAAGATGAAGATATGGTTAGTTTAAGGAGCTATTTTGAAATAAAACTTAGGCCTCATTTGTTGGGGGAATGAGTGCTAAGTGGTCAGGGCATAGGTTAGGACCATGTACGTGATCAGAAGACTAATATAAGGATAATGATGCGGTTTAATTTGAGGGCATTTGAGAGATTTAGGTGAGCTGCAGTCATTATTGTCTACTTTCGAGCCCATGGTCAGCAAGATGGATTGGGGGTGTTGTGTTCCATGTGTACAAGGGCAGCCATCCATGGGTCAAACTTGCAACATATTTATGAACAAGAATTACGTAGCTTTTAATTATCTCTTGCATTCTAAATTTAATTTGATAAGAAGTATCGATTTTTTTTAATCATTAGTAAAGAACTTCATAGACACAAAAAAAAGGAGATATGATAAAGAAGCTAACATATGACCACTGTGACAATATAGTGCTACTTCCTTTAGACCCAAAGGAAGCAAAACTATTTACAAAAGAGCCCAAGCTTCTGATACTTAACCACTAATATAGTGACCTATGAAAGCCATCTAGAAAGAGAACAAAAGCACCCACTCACAAAAACAAACATCAATAGGGTGACTAACGTTTAACAAGGCGTAGCTTATGCCTTGACCCTAGGAAAGTGCTTGCAACTAGGATCATTGTTGAAAAGGAAAAAAGTTTGATGACGCTAGCTTGATCTGCCCATCTTTTTTGGTAGTCCACAAATTATATTTGCTTTCTCAATCATTGCTTTCTTGTCGCCGTTAGTTTTTAAACCCGTAGCTTTATTAACCTCCCATGTCTTATAAGCCTCTTGTGAAAGAGTCATCAGTAATCTCATTATCATTTTGCTTCTTAGCCACTTTACTGATTTGCTTACTGGATGTTGCTGACTTTCCACAATGGCCACCTTCCCATTAGAAGGCATCCTTCTAATTAGCACATCTGATTATGTACTACTACTAGGCAACTGCTTGCAGTTGTTTTCCTTTAAGGTGTTTGCATTTTCAGGATCGGTAGACTCATGGGCTTTCAACCCCCTCTTTTAAACTATTACCTATGAACACCACCTCATTTTCTATATTGCCAGAAGACTTATTAACATCAATTTCTTTATTGGGCACTAGGAAAGCCTCTTGCGCACCTCCTTTATGATTACTACCACACGTAGAAGATTTTTTATTGCTTTGAAGATTATAAATTTGAATTGGGATTTTGACCTTGTTGATTTTCACAATATGGCCCTCATCCTCCAGCAATGAAATTACTTCATTATCAATTTGATGCATGAGAGTTGCATCCACAAAGACTCGTGAAGCTTTCCATAGCTGTTACATTCATAGCGTTAGAGGAAAGCTAACTATTTCTCCTCATTTTTCTATAATACTCCTAAAATTATTTGTGTTCCACACATGTCTAGGAACCCATATTAGCTCGAGCCAGGTTCGCCTTGTTTAAGATACCTCATGATCACTTTTAAACTGCACAAAATCAGTATGAAGGAAATGTCAACATACTCATCAAGAACCAATTAGGTTTCCTCTTCATTCTCAAAGGTAAGAAAAAATTTAAATTCCCTGTGTCTATAATGCTTAAGCATAGTGACAAACAGACATAACAAAATAGTGTCATTGTCTCTTGGGTGATCAGTTTGGCTTACAGTGCTTCTATTGAGCCACTCACTTGCAACCCTTTGAATTACATGGACCTTCTTTGCTTCACCTATTGCTTCTTGATTTGCCTAGCTACCCAAGCTTAAAAGACTGATCGAGGTTTGTCTCGACGCCTGAATCAAAGGGGATTTGTTTTACATCTATCAAAACTTCTATAATTGTAGGTCCTAAGAGAGGTTGGAAGATTTGTTTGATTTTAAGCTCTTCTAGGCTTTTGGTAGTGAGGCCAAGACATCCTAATCTTAAGGTTCTTGATGAATGAGAGTTTGAATCCACTACTTGTAGCTCTAGCAATGGATTCATCAAGAAATCTAACACATCCAAAACCTCCTTGTTGAACTCCTATCAATTTTCCTTAAACAACATCGTTGACCTCCTTAAATAAATTTTTAATTTTTAACACATGAATATTAATTTTTAACACATATGAACCAGAGGCGCAAGGATCAAATCATAATCCATCTTTGACGTTTTCTTTGGTTATTCTTTTTTTTAAAACTATCTTTTGGGTATGAAAAATCCACTTCCATGTGTTTTACGACTAGAAAACTGAGACTGTTCCCTGTTGAACTGGAGTCTATTCAGATTTGGTATATTACAATGAAGTGCAATACCAAGTGATTGAGTGATGATTAATGAAGTGACTTACAATAATAATGATAATAATGACTAAAAAGAAACCCGCCCATTATGAGAAAATAAAAAGGCACAGTGTATTTTGGTCATTTTGAGACCTACAAATATAGTTGTTCAAATATTGATGGCCTTCTAAATTATTGCCAATCTTTGTAGGTTCTGGCAATTATTATGCAAAAATTCAGTGGACCAAAATGCAAATTTTTCATCCATCAATGTCAGCAAACAATGTGCTACTTGCATGTTGCACCGTTTTCTGGTTACATTGACGAGCCATCAACTAACCCACATATTTGCTGTTAAGAGCATCCTCATCAATGAAGAAAAAAAAAATTGAGTCTTAAGGAATTGGGGAGAGAAATTGAAAGTAGAAGGAAAGACATAGAGAAAAGTGGGGATGAGAGAGAAGAAAAGGATGGAGTGGAATTGCAAGAATAATGGCATTTTCCAAGTCTATTTATCTCTCTCTTTCTTCGTTGAAGTCTTCCTAACACCTAGTCAATAAGATATTAAGACAAGCTTACATTAGAGGATAAGAAAGCAGAGAGTAAGATCAAAATTAAGAAGATATTGAGAAGGGGCATGAGTGTGCTTGGGATGGGCATAGTTTTGGGTTCGTTTAAGCTTGATGAGAAGCAGATTGCTACCATAAGGACTGAAGGGTGTTTGGAATTTATGTTTGCATGTATGCTTTCAAGCCTGCACATTAACTGGTAGGTTCCCTCTATCTGATTTGCTAAGAATTTTCATATTGGAATCATAGGAGTCTTAAATCTCAATAGAATCATGCTAATAGTGCCCTAATTGTTAGTAGAGTTCCTAAACTTTTTATTATAAGTATCGTAACAATTTCAATGGAGGCTCTACGTTTTCCTTCGCAACTGAGCTCCGGAATTTTAGTTGGAGATCTGAAACATGTGCAAACCATTGAAACAATCATGAAATTTTCATATAAGATGAAATGAACATGGCAATCAACTTACCGTAAGTATCATGCAATCTATTTTATTTGCATATTATATGGAAACATCTGACATCCCAAGGGCACCATGAAGAGGCATTTATTGGCTTCATGCAACTGTGAATTTATGATTTATAAGCTTTTAATATTAAAGGTGCATACCTATGTAAGATGGCTAATGGCCGCTAGTGAAATTACATGTGTTCTCCATTAACTTCTGCTAACTGTAGAAGGGTCAACTGTCTCATCCTTTGCTTAGTTATTGCTGTTGTTAATGAAGCTTCAAGTTGATGAAGAAACCTGGCAAGTTGGATTCCTACACTATGGATAATATGAACTCCACAAGCTTTTACATGCATAAATTGGCTTCCTTATTTTATTTTGGATGCTTTAAGTGTGTTCCATTTTGTGTTAGTACATGCCATCTAACAATTGTATTTTGGTGCTTTGTGTAACTCTTGAACATGGGTCATCGAATTATGTACATCTGGTAAGTGACAATTAGCATTGCAAATTGACATTTTTTAACTGTCTTTTTTTTTTTCAAATGAAAGTGGCATTGCCTATTTCGGAACTGAATACTTACTGTGTAATTTGTAAACGGATGACTTTGTGAATTTAAGATTTAAATTGATCCCAAAAACATGGAAGTTGAGAACTTAGTTTTCTGCTATGATGTCGGATGTTGTAAAATTCCTATAACACTTTCAGGCCTTTATATAAGATCTGCATATCCATTAATCATTTTGCAATTAATCCATGCCCCCCTCACCTCAACAAATATGGCATTTTGGGGACCATAGGTGACGATGATGTCTTCATTGATCGGGGTATAAACATGCTTTGTGCTGAATGATTAAGGGAAGAGAAATCTTCTGGTCAAAATGAATCCCACTCTGTTGATATAGATTAAGTTTATGATGTAGCCTTACAAAAGTGAACTTCGAGCACAAGATTGGTTTGAACCTAGAAGGTGAAATTTATAATAGTATAGCCTTATGAAAGTAAACTTTGAACATACTTTAGAAATAGAGCTATAATGGACTTCTATAGATCATAATCTATAATGGGAGGAAAAGAAAATAATTAGGTGATTATTTTGCCAAATTTTATAATTTTTTAAATATAAATGTGTGTTTTTGGCAAACTATGAGTTGGTTACCATTACTATAGCCAAGTATTTGTATGATAGTCCATGCTTATTCGAAGGGGCTTAACAATTTAATCAAATGTCAATTTAACAAAACTTCATTGCATTAGACTTTTATTGCTTTGGTCTTAATCTAATATCAAATTTGATCATATGGACAATCTCATTTAACAAAACTCCAACTTTATCACATTAGTGTTTCAATTAGTCTGATATTACAATTGATCATATGTACAATGACATTTGCTGTCAAGCTCCTTCAATAGCAGCAATAAAACTTACAATTGCCATAAAGACTAATGTCAGATCCCTTAGAGCGATCCCCCCTCCCCTAGTTACATATTTTAGATTGCTTGAACATATACGAAGTTATTTGAATCTCTTTATTTCTTTGGAATTTGAAGTGGTGCATGAATCTACTAAAACTAACTCAAGATGTGAAATTCAAATTGGCACATGAATATACTCGATGCTAAACAAATTTATTGATTTGGACTTGAAACGTGAATCGCTCTAGTTGAATCTTCATTCATTTTTTTCTTTTTAAGACAAACTTATCGAATCACAATAATAATTGACTTGAAAGATATTTAAACTGTGCATTTGAAACCCAATTCGAGTAAACTCTTATAAACCCAAATTTCAGAATAATTGCATCCAAAATGAAGGTTAAATACCATTTTTCCCTACATAGCGCCCTACTACTACTAGTACCAAAACTAATAAATTTCCATTAAATACGAATTACTAGGGCTTGTGCTTCTCTATTTCCCAATTCCGACACTTGCATTTTGTAGTCGAACACGCCCATTCTCTATCGCCAAATGCTCAAATTCCGCAGCAGTCGCGTCCAAGGGTTCTCTCATCGTCGTGGTTTTCAACACCTTCTTCTATATTCTACGTTGTTTTCATCTTCAACAGAAGGGACGCATGCTTTGGTCAATTACTTGGTGGATTCTCTGGGCTTCTCCAATCAACAAGCTCTCTTATGTTCTTCCAAGCTCATTGGGAACCGGCTATGTCGAGGGCCATTAGCTAATGAAGCAAATGGCTTAGGTTATATTCCAAAAGCTGATTCAATCATTAGCTTCCTCAAGCAAAGTGGATTCCACCAATCCCATATTCAACACTTCGTCTTCTATAATCCTCGAATTTTATGCTTTAAAATTGACAAAACCCTAAAACCCAAAATTAAGTTTTTTCGGGAACTAGGCTTATCTAAGCCTGGTCTATTCCAGTTTGGAACTCAGAATCCTAAAGTATTTCACCGAGGTTTGAATTCCTGTATTCTGCCTACAACCCAAGCTCTGAGGTAGGTTTTAGGGATTGATGGGAATTCTATTGCTCTTTTCAAGAGATTGAGCGGTACTGTAATTAATGGTCTTGCTAAGAATCTGGTTCCTAATGTTACTTTGTTGTGAAATTATGGAATTCCACTAGACTCAATTCGAAAACGCATAATTCACCAACCGTCTCCCTTTATTAGGAAACCTAATCTTTCGAGGACTTGTTGATTAAGGTTGAAAAGAAATGAGGGATCCCTCGAGACTCACCTGTGTTCTTGCATGGCGTGCATTTGTTGGCAGCTTAAGTGATGAGATTATGGATCTAAGTGTCAAGTGTTTAAGAACTTTGGATGGACTGAGTCGGACAACCGAGAAATTGTAAGGCGAATTCCTAAGTGTTTGACAAGCTCTGAAGCGAGGATAAAGAAATCATTGGAGTTTTTCAGGAATGAGTTGGATCATAAGCCTATTGTTATTGTATCGCATCCTGCCCTGTTAATTTCTAGCTTAGAGAAGCAGATTATTCCAAGACATAAAGTCCTACTGGTTTTGAAGGAGAAAGCCTTAATTAAGCGGGACTACCCTCTTTATGACGCTGTCAATTTGAGTGAAACTTCATTCGTGAAGAGGTTCGTCTTGCCATTCAAGGAGGTCCATGACGTTTATGCATAGTGCACTGGTCATTCTGTACAGCTGCTAACACAAGGGAAAGGAGATGGTTACTCCTAAAAGATGAAGTTATAAACCATCAGTGCTTGTTGACTGAATTACTAGTGAGGGCATAAGCTGGCATCATTGACACTCGAAATGAGCTTTAAAAATTGATTCCTCTATCTATACTTTTATAGTATATCCACTTGCAAGATTTGATAGGTCACTCTGAACTTTCAATTGAAGCAACCATTACCAACTGATAATTTTCTTTCCTGGGTGGCAGGGTTCTAGAAGATCTATTGCAGTGGGGAGTTGTGCTGGTCTAAGATCGGTGGTTATTGGTTGCATTTGGACCATTTTTGTTGGAAAGGCATTGCTTAAAGTTGTTATTAAGTTGGTCATATCGGATATTTAGATGTTGGGTTACATGAAGAAGGACGCCAAGCTTAGAAATAGTCATGTCATATGTGGTTGTGCTATATCATGTCCTATCTTTTTTAAGTGCATGGACTTGTGCAGAGAATTATCTCTTTTCTTTTATTTGCATTGCTGACAAGTATTAACACATGTGCTGTAGATGAATGCCTTCATGATGGTCCCAACTGAGGCAAAGTTATGTTTGGTTCAAGAACTATTTAGAGTAAGGACTTGGGCCCAGCTAGTGTGATGAGGGCCATCTCACTCAGCATAATGATGTTCCATGCAAGCATATTGGTTTCTTTCTTATTGCAGGTCTTGAGCTAGAGAGAGATAGAGAGACAGCGATAGTGAGTGAGGTCCGTGCTCCCTAGGCTCTCCCCACAATCATCGGAGGTCCACCTCAGATCCACTGGATTCTGGGTCTCCGGGAGTCGTCGACGCGCTTATCACCGGTCGTCTTCTCTTTCCAGTGAACCTTTCCTCTCTCTTTCCCCTTCTTTCTTAGATCCCTCCTCTGTCTTTGGTCTTTGTCGTCTGTCGTTTTGTGCTTTAGAAGTTGTCGATTGGCACTGTGTAGTGGGTTCCACTGTTGCTGCCCAGCTGTGCCTCCTTTTCTCCTTTGCTTTTCAAACTTCAAGCTTCCTTCTTGGCTTAGTGTTTCCTTTGGGGAATTCCTTTGTTCGTGTTACTGGATTCTCCGAGTTCTTACTGGTCTTTTGTTGGGTTGGTTGGGTCTAGCTCCTCTCCTCTGCTTCCCAGACAATGCATGCCTCATTGAGGACTGAAGGGAAGTTCTTGGAGGTTTTTGGGGGTGAAACAGGTGTGCTTCCTTTCAAGATTGTTGAATCATCTAGAAGGTGAAGCTCTTTCATCAGATTTAGTTTGTACCTTGTAGGAGTTTAGGTGGCTGTCAATTGAGATGGTTCCTTTATGTTCCTCTAAAGGGGACCCTCTGTGGGTGAGAACCTTCAGAGTTGGCCATAGTTGTCCGTTGCTTCAGTTGAGGAAAAATGCCAAAGGACGGTTC
>NCQV01061929.1:0-10311 GCA_002740545.1 Lophocereus schottii
AGCTTGTTAACCTTCGAATTAGTTTCAAGGTTTATTAAATCGAACCTTGACATCATTGGAAATGAGTAATCGCTGAAAGGTCGTATTATTGATTTAGGTTTAGAATTTGGGATACGAATTAGACTAGGGCCGTCAATTATTGATCAGCTAAAAAAAAACAGGGAAGAGATGGCATTTTCGTCAAATCGCATCAAGCCCACACAAGGGTTCTCCTCCTTCCTCTGCGTCGTGACAGCCCTAGCTCCATCTCCCTCTTTCTCCTCTTGCTCTTCTCCTCCTCCTGTCCACGCGACTCCAGCACCAGAGAATTCGCCAAATTTCTTCACCCCACCCAACTCGAAATCCTCCATATTCCACCTCCCTAACCTCAGTCGAGCCCTATGCTTGTAAACCCTAGCAGAAACTCAAAAGACTTAGCCATGTTTTTAGTGGTTTGGGTGATGTTTTGGGCCGTCGAACGTGTACCCATGCTCCGCCCCGCATTTCAATCCCTAGCCACTCCAATTCCTCTACAATCGAGGCTAAATGCGCAGCACAAGCCTCATCAAAAGGCGCCGAGTTAGTTTAGGTGAAATTTGGGTCAAATTAGTCTTCAAATGGCACGATTGGGCACAATTTTGGGCTCTGTTCATGCGTGGTGAGCAAGAAGCGAGGGGTTGGCGTTGTTCGAACACTTAGAGCCGAGCCCAGCAGCTTCAAACGATCATCCAGCTTGGAATCGAGGTGGGGATTTCTTTGCTCCTAAAATTACTATTATTTTCAATGAATTTAACAGAAATTAGTTAGTGCATGTTAATTCTGAGATTAGAAGCCAGTTTAGGTGAAATTGGAGTCAAAGTTGAGAAATTACGAACATGGCACTGAATTTGGGTTAATTACATGATAATTCGATGTGTGGCTGAATGTGCCAGTTAATCAAGGACTGTAAAGTAAGCAGAATATTGTTATCGGATTGTCATAGCATGAGTTTATCACACTTAAATTCTGTTTAGTGCTTAGTGATGCTAGTTGAGCAGTTGAAGTAATTATGGAAATAACTAAATTACGCCTAAGGGCTAATGGCTAAATCGGTTTGGGCATGTTAATAGTCTATTCGTAGCAATTTCAATGGAACATTGTGCTTATTGATATCGGTTTGCGAACTAAAAAGCAAAATATCGCTTTAAAGTCTCGATTGCATCAGTTGGTACACTTAAAGACTATGTTAGTCATTAAGCATGAATGTTATGCCAATTCATGATCGTTTTGTGTATTATTGGTTTGTTTATGACAATGTTAAACCGAGTTAGAAGTTGGATGGCTTGAGGTGGAACTATTGACTGGTTTGAGGTACTTGTGGTCGGTGCTGCGTGAGGAGGGAGTTAGGGTTGTGAATTACAGCAATCGTGTGGATTGCGAGGCCATGCGTGGCTTAACGGACAGATTCTGCCGAATTGTGATATGAAGTGTATGAATGTGCTATGTGTGAACCATTTTCCCCTGATATGCTACGTGACGTTATGTGATTAACTCTTGAAACTTTACACGTCTTTAAAAATAAAAGGTCAGTCAGAAAGTTTGTTACACATGTTCGAAAATGCTTTTAAGTTTGTCAATTGTCTATTCGCTTGTTAGGACGTCTAAGGTGTAAAAAGGTCCTAAACCATTCAACTATTCAGTTAGTGACTTGATTGAATAATCGATAGGTTTAGGAAGTTTAAAAGTGAACTAAAAGTGGGTTTGCATATAAATTCCCCTTGTGTTTAAAAGAATTTAAACGATTTAGAAAAGAGCAGCTTAAGGTGCTAATTACGAAGTTTAGCTAATTTACGCACTAGTTGCTTGCTTAAGCCTCTATTGAGTTTCAAGTTATGGGCATGTAAAACCATTATATTTTAAAAAGCATTTACATTGAAAGTTTATGAAGAAAACTCATTTATAAAGAAGCCAAGTACGTCAAGTTTTCAAATAATAACAAGTATGGAATGCCTTAAGTATTCAGTTTAATTTTTATACCCTCCTTTGAGTTTTAAAAAGGATTGAAACGAAGCAAAAAAGGGCAACTGAAGTAGTTTTATTATGAAACTTAGTTTGAGTTATATGCTAGCTAAGTACTTCAAGTTTCGAATGAGTTTTAAATTGCGAGTTAGCAAATTCAATATTATTTTAAAAGGGTTTCCAAGTTGAAAATGAAGGAACCATAACCAATGGTAAGGTTACGGGATATTTTGCTAGATAAGCATATATATGAATAAGCATAAGTACGCATATGTATAAGTAATTACGTTTATGTTTACGCATATGTTGAGGAGCTACTCTAGAAACTTTAAGCTTACGTCTGAGAGCTAGAGATGGTGGCTTAGTATCCTGCCTAGCGTAACATAATCTAGGCTAAGATAACTCAGGGATGGTGGTTTGAATCCTGCCTGAAGTCTCAGTATCTAAGCTATGTCTCAGCATAGTATGATGTCTGTCCGGATAGGTGTATGTTGCCACTCGAGTTTGGCCGGCTTGGGATGACAGTAACAAAGTACCTCTAAGAGTTTAGTCTCCTCACTTATGTGATCAAATCATTATGTATGTTTCTTTTAATAAACGAAGATCTTACGTTATAGGTATTTTCCTAATGAATAAGAAAAGCAGTTGGCATTTCGCCTTTTTAACTATTTCAGAAAAGAAAATTTTATAAGGGCCATTACGAGGCCATATTGAGTCAGATTTAGAAAGTTTATGAAGGTGCATAGAGGACCATTACGAAAGATGTTTCTTTTAAAGAATATGACCTCAAGAGGCTAACTAAAGTGCTTTTAAGAAGAGAAAGAAAGATTTCAAAGGTGCATACCCTGCATATATTTTATGAATGAGTTTCTAAGTATAGCTTAAATAAAGTTTCAAATGAAGCGTAGTTACATCCTCATAATGCATCGTACATTCAAGCTTTTCAAAGTACATATTTAATGAAAGAATGTTTCTTGCCAAGTCTTTCTTACCAGTTTAGATGTTTTCAATACTTTCAGAAAGAATTATAAGCTTTAAAGAATTTGGCGTGAATTATAAACCAATCTTGGAATATATGAAGAATCACTGCGTTTTCAAAAGTATGTTTGAAAGCTTCAAACTTAATCCTTGTTGCTTGTTTGATTAGGTGCCTAACTATTTGTTAGTAGGGAAGTTGGGCCGTTTAGGGCATAGAAACGAGTTGAGGGGTTAGAATGAAGTTTTAAGGGTGATGATCTTTCCTTGGGATTTTAATTGCCTAAAATGATAGTAAAGTATGAATGCATGACATATGACTATTATTAGTATTATTACTTGCAATTGTTTTAGTTTTAAGGAGTAGGGGAATTCTCACTAAGCGTGTGGTTGCTAACCCCATTACTCTTTTCCCTTTTTCCTTAGGCTTTTGTTATGACACGTGAAAGTCAAGCCACTTATGCACAGTTGAAGTTTACCCCTGGTTGAAAAAGAGTTATGTGTGTCATACAGAAGTAGATTCATGAGTTTAATGATGTAATACAATGTATTCCTAGTTTGTAATTGTTGTAAACTAAGTTTTCTAGCTCATATGATGCATAGTATTTATGAGTCACTCTGTATGGCCGTGTGGGCCAACCATCTGATTCGTTAGATGTCTTTGATTGAAATTTTCGTGTTTTAGGAGGTAAACCCCAGTACTTCGGTTGTGTGAACCATTGAGTTATATCTTTGATTTCTTCTTTATTAATAAACTATATTGTTTGAGTACTCCGAGCGAGTTGATCACTGAGTTATGAACTCTAACACGTAGCCATTGAGCTTATTTTATAATGTTGTACGCTTTCGTTGATTGCAGGGGTTTATTGTAAGGCTTCTAGCCTGAAAACAGTCAATTCTAAGGAAAAACTCTATTCGTTTCGTTCCAAAAATTTAAGTAAAAAGTTAAAGGAACGTAACGCTCCCAGCCCTTGGGGCTGGGGGTGTTACAACTTCGATGGCTGAGTGTCTTGGAATTAATCACTTATGAGTCTTTAAATTTTATAACTTGGAGCTTAGAACTTCTTGATTTTGGAGTCTAGAGCTTTGATGACTTGGTAGCCTTTTAATTTCGATATCTTGAGGGATTTGAACTTTGATGACTTGAGAATCCACTTGGTGACTTGACAGTCAGTAATTTCGTTGACTTAGGAGTCTTGAAGAAACAATTTCGAAGTCTTAAAAAAAATTGACTTAGACTTCTACGAGATTTGTGACTTGTAAGTCTGCTAGGATTAATTGGGAAGTCAGAAAGTTTTACGACTTGGGAGTCTTTGCAATTTGATGACTTAGAATTCTTACATTTTATCAACTTGACAACCTATTTCTTTAGTGTCTTTGACTTTGAAGACTTAAGAGTCTATTATATCAATGATTTGAGGGTCTGTAAAGATGACTTGAAAGTCTTTGATAACTTGAAAGTCAGCAACTCTATTTAACTTGTGAGCCTACAACCTAGATGACTTAACAATCTCGAAGCTTTATTTGAAAGCTTATGTCATTGATGACTTCAGAGTTTACCATGTTGCTTACTTGCGAGTCGTTGAATTTACTTTAAATTTTACAATTTTGTCGACTTGACAGTCTTCAGGCAATAAAGAAGTCTTTGATTTTGATGGCTTGAACATCCTGTAGGTGACTTCATAGTCTGTATTGACTTAAGAGTCTAGAAGTTTGGACTTGGAAGTCTTAAGAGTGATTTGAGAGTCAAAGCTGTTTTGTAACTTGACAATCTTAATGAGTGACTTGCAAGTCCTCATCAAACATATAGTTATATTGATTTAGAAGTGTTAGAGTTTGTTGAGTTGGAAGTTTAATACAAATGACTTGAAAATCTTCTAATGTGACAACTTGGGAGTTGACAAAATTTAATGACTTAGGAGTCTGGAATTTGAATGAGTTGATAATCTCGTAGTTTGCTGACTTAGGAGTCTAAAACTTTGATGACTTGACAGTTTGTGAGAGTTTGACGACTTGGTAGTCTGTGAGAGTTTGACGATTTAGGTGTCTATGAAATTTGATGACGTAGGAGTTTTAAAAGTTTGAATTGGAAGTCCACGACATTTGATGACTTTGAAGTCCGCGTGATTAACCTTAGAGTCTGGCAAGGTTGACTTCTGGGTCAGTGAGTTTGATGACATAGGTGGTTGTAGCGGCTGACTTAGAAGTCTTAGAGTTTGGACGACTTGAAAGTCTTCGCGTCTGTGATGACTTAGGAGTCTATATAGGCTGACTGGGGAAGTCTGCCCCTGAGTGCCAATTTTGGGTCACTTTCTTCCAAAATGTGAGTTTCCAATACGATCTTTAATTGACGATCAATCAGATGCTTCAGCATCTGATTTATCTAATGTGAGTTTTCCTTCTTTTACAAGTTGCAGGATTTGTCTTCTAAATGTTTTGCACTTCGCTATAAGGTGACTGATGATCCTATGATACTTGCAATATTTGGGATCATTAATTCTTCCAATTTCTTCAGGACGACTTGACTCTGGGAGTTCTACAAGTCTTTTCTCAAGAAGTTTGTCAAGCATTTCTGGTGCTTCAGACTCAGAATAAGGACATTCTTTCTCTTTGGAGTCTCTAAGCATGGAGCTTTCATTTTTTAACGATGCCATTGATTCATCATCATTGAGCCATCTATCATAGTAGGCAATTGTAAGCTCCATTTCATGAGCTCGTGTTGCTAATTCTTGAAATATTTTGGGCTTGTTTACTTACAAGGCATAAAGTATATCCCAATCCATCCCTCGGGCACACATCTCAACAGCCGAAAATTCAGATAAATGGTCTTTACACTTTAGAGAAAGAGTACGCCAACGATTGACATAATTGATAACTAGCTCATTTTTCAATTGCCTTGTGTTAGCCAACTCTGTTATGCTGACTACGCGGCGCGTGCTATAAAAGTGATTCAAGAACACACTTTCCATTTGCCCCAGCTATCAATGGACTCAGAGGCAAGGTTTGTATACCAGTCAAATGCAATTCCTTTAAGGGATCATCGAATTGTTTCACCAACCAATCTCCTTCAGTGCTAGCATTACTGCAGGTTTCGACAAAGTGAGCGATGTGCTGCTTGGGATTACCCTTATCGCCAAATTGGTTGAATTTGGGAGGTCAATAGCCATGAGGCATGTTAAGTGCATCGATCCTCTTTGTATAAGGCTTTGTATACAGTGACTCTTGTGAGACTATCCCAACTGAGCCTTGACTGCTTTAGCTATCAAATTTCAAATTTGCTCAACTGACATTAAGTTGAAGGATGAATTGTTCTTTGGCTTGTGTACAGTGTCATACTCCTCACTGTGATTAGACTCCTTGTTAGAATCTTCACTGCTTAAGCATTTGTTGAAAGCTTTAGACATCTGCTTCCCCAGCTTCTTTGTCAAATTAGCAATCTGTTTGCTTTGACGCTAGATTTGAGCATCTTTTTTTGCATTTTCCTTTAAGAGTCTATCGAGTGTGGCCTTCACTTGGAGTACAAAACTTGTTCACTTGTAGAAAGAGATGAGAGGCAGAAATGTCCCACCAAGTATGCCAAATTTGTAAACACAAATTTCGCGCCTAAAATAGATTAGACAGGAAATTCAGAAACAAATTGAAATTTGTGTTGATGTAATAAGTGCAGGTACAATCTCTAAATTTAATACAATAAAATAATCCTCTGATTCGATCTCCTAATAAGTTGAGTACTCCGAGAGCATGATACTTGATCTCAGTTGATGCAAATCAGCTGAAGAACTCTGAAGATTGTTCTTGATTTTGATCTGCAAGTGGCTGATTGTTGTTTTTGAAGCTCTGCAAGTTTTGATCCTTCTCGCTTGGTAGGTGAATGCTCCTTGCCGTCTGAGCTCTGAATTCTGTGAATGCTCAATGTTGAATGTAGTTAGCCAAATTAATCGAAGTGAGGACGAGGATCAATGAACTGGATGAAGAATTCTGAAGTAAACTTCAATTTGAGGTTGCAGAAGATATTGAGCTAGCTCACATTAATCCTTGTTACTTGGTAGTTGGATGTCTACAGTCTGAACTCTGGAGCTTGTAGGATGCTGAATCCTGAGATCCTTTGGAAGTGAGGGGGGGACCTCTATTCATAGGCTCGAAGGTTCGGGTTTGAGTTGAACGTTGGGTCTAGATCCATATCTTAGTAATTAGTCCCTTAATTTTAAAAGAGAAATAATTGCTATTTTCTATATCATCAATGACATTTGGCAGATTTTAACTGGCTTAATTTTAGTCGCATTTAATTTTGACCAATTGGGTCCAGCAAAGTCAACGTGACACATGACAATTTGTGACTGGTTGATTTTTTTTTATATGTAGCACCATCCAATTTCTCGTAGAATTTTTGCCTTCTACAAATATACCTAAACCTTGACATTTTAAAACTAATATATAGTTGAGCTTTGCTTCAACAAATAAAACTTCAACACCACCATGGTACGTGACTACTAATGTAGAGAAATTCAATGCTGAGAAGAAAAGAACACTTGCCCGTTAATTTTTCATCAATTAATTCACCGAAACATGCATGATCCTAGGGTTATACTTTTAATTTTTAATTGTTAATTCCAATGGTTATGCACAAAGTTGTTGTTTAATTAAATTTATCATTGAATTATTCTATCATCTTTTCTAATTATAAAATTAATTATGTCTACAATGGCTATTCGTTTATTGTTTTTATAATATATCTATGAAATGTCTATGTAAATATGCTCCGTGCAAAGTAGGGTCCAGATTAGTAATTACCAAAGCAAATATCAACACTCCATTACTCTCAACTCATTCCATTCCTTCCCACTTTTTTCCATTCTCTCACACTCCTTGCCACTCATTCTCACTCTATTTCATTCCTTCCCACTCCTGTATGCAACAAACCATCCCTTCCTACTCCATTCCACTACATTCTGTTTCACACTCCCAAATTACCCACTAAAACAATAGGCCCTAAATGGGCATCATAAATGGTCTGACGGCTATTATGGTCGCTATCAAGCACTCAGTTGATGTTTATTAGGTCACCTATATTACATCATGAGTGTAGGTACTTCTCCAAGTCACGTGTCATATTTTACTTGTCATATATGCAAGTTTAAAACTTTAAATATATATGTGACTCTGTATGTGATTCATAGGTGCACATAATCTTAGGAGCATGATATACAAATTGTGTTCCTTATGAGTTAACAAACATTGTATATAAAAAAAGTTATTCTCTTGTGTCAAGGTGTACTAATGCATGTCAAGGTGCTTCATGCTCATACAGGTCATCATGGCTCTTCAACAAAGCCACACCATTTCATTATTTATTTTAAAAGGCATAACTTAGTTAATTAGCCAAACTAACTTATATCTCTTCATAAATAATCAATCAAATTAATTATTTACCAAAGGGTGCATCACAATAACCAATTATCAAGATAATTAATTACTATTTAGGCATTATTCAAAAATAGATTTCCATAACCATTTTATGAAAATAATTGTTTTACTAAATTCCCATTTTATGGAAATTACTCCAACAATTTCCCCAGCATTTTCATAACAAATGCTTTTTTGAAATTTCCAGAGGTCTTGTGTATAAATGGTGGTGTCTTGCAATTGAACCCCCATCTTAGTGACAAGTTCGTCAAATGATCAGGATAATATGATAGGTTATGCCTTTAACCAACTATCCTCTCAGGCTGCTTGCATCTAAGCCACACACAAGACTGTCATACTACTAATTTTACACTATTAACGGTCATGTGTCCCGCGTTTGTTTCATAAGTGTTCTAGAGTCAAGCCCAAGCTCGATAGAAACAATCAAACTTCACACGTACTCGATAAACCTCATAAATATCGCCATAAAGTATTAACAAAAATATTTGTGCACTAGAAACAAGTTACATCATTGGTTAAGTGCAATCAACTTAATCAAATTCTTATTTCAATACCCTTGCTCAAATATTCCTTATTGAGGTTCATTAAGAGCAAGAGCTCACCTCCATTGAATATATGGGTAACTTATCACTCCATTTGAACGGTAATTATGATGGTGAGTGCTCACAAGTCACACAGATTGTGTACTTTGACTTATTGAACTTAAAACTCAATGTTTCCATAAGCGCTAAGTTGAGGTCCCAACATAGATGACTTAATGTGAACTTTACATCATCCCCACCAAAGTCATAAGATTTATTACACGACTATGATAACATTGCTAAAGTCTATACCACATCAACCTAGATCCATTGTCTTTGTAAGTTTTAATTATGGGTCCACAGGACTTATAAAAGTCAATTAAAACAACAAAACCATAGTCCAACTATTGAAAGTGGACATCTCAACAGCTGTAAACAAGGTTAATACATGAAAATGTTTATATTTTCATGTCTAGTACAACTTAAAATTATAGCCATCATTTCAATTAACAAACTTAGTAACATATTATCATTTGAATACAAATTATCCCAACTATTTACTCCAAACCAGAGAAATAATTGTGGGTCCATCATATGAAATTATTAATATTGCCATAAAATAATTGAAATATTTAGTTATTTGCAGTCCATATTTTCTATCCATATTCATGTTTTAATACTCTTATGATCATATTAAAAATCTCATGGCCATAAACAAGTCTAAAAATATATATACATGGATATAATGTATGTAAATGAGTCCTAACATTAAAAATACATGGACTAGCATATTTTAGTATATAAGAATATAAGTAAATCAAATAAAATCCAATTTTATTTACTTCAACAACAAATTATTATGGTTTTCATTATCAAAGTCCAAATTAAATTTCGTGGACTTTACATGTACATTTTTAAACATCTTTAGAATTGGAAATTAAATGAAACATTTTGTTTAGAGTTATTCATCAATTCAAAGCAGGATCGGACTAGAGACCGAATAATCTCTCCATAGAGGACCAAGGGCTAGGCCAGTCCAAAGTCGGTCCAGGCTTAGATTGGGCCAGGCAATCCGAACCAGATCGAAACCGGACCGAATTTAGATGAAGTCTCATATCAACTATCGGCTACCGCTACCAGGGCTCGGCTTGCTAGCAAATCCGGGCTGGCTGCCGAAGTCTTTTTCTTTCGGCGTCCAGCCTATCAAAAGCAAAGCCCATAAACTCAATCAAAGCAATGATGTTCTGCTGGGTTTTTTTTTCTTTTTGTGTTTTTTGGGCTGTTGTTGCACATTAATTTCACAAGCAAACATTGTTGCAGCATAATTAGAGAGAACTACAACTAAAAATCAAAAATCAAAAAATGACAGATATCTGACATTGACAAACTGAAATTGCAGCAGCACCAAATAAAA
>NCQV01061955.1:0-15633 GCA_002740545.1 Lophocereus schottii
AAAAGAAGTCAGACTGTGCGACAGAGTTGGCAACGGAAAACCGAATCCGTCGCCACAATTGATACGTGGCGACGGAATATCCTTCGCCATATTTAAAAAAAAAATTCCTTCAAAACTTGGCGACGGAATTTTCGTCGCCCCCCCACCCCAAGGAAAACTGAAATTTTTTTAAAAAGTGGGCTGGCGATGGAAATTCCGTCGCCAGTCCATTGCCATACAATTTAAATGAAACCAGATCTGATTCTGGTTTCATTTTGCCCCGATAATTTTGAAGAGAGAGAGAGAGTGTGGCGAACTGCGTCGAAGCTGCTTCCGACCACCGTGAATGGGCCTACCCACCGCCGGCGACCTCCCCTGTCATAGCCGCCGTCCCTCACCGGCCCCCCGCGGCCGCCTACCGCTGCTCCTCCCAGTTGTTTTCAACAACTTCGAGGTAAAATTTTCAACTACACTAGTTGTAATTTCTACAAATTTTTGTATTATATTGTTAGAATTTCATAATTAGTTCATATTTATGTTGAAATGTGGTACTTGGGTGAGGTTACTGCTCTAATTTGTTTCAAGGTTTGGGTAAATACGATCTAGGATTTAGGTTTGGTAGTTTGAAGTTAAAATTTGATATGGTGGTGGAATGAAATGGTTTAATTGATAATGTTGTCGAAATGTGGTATTTGTATGCGGTTATTGCTCTAATTTGGTCCAAGAATTTGTTAAATACGATTTAGGATTGAGGGTTGGTAGTTTGAAGTAGAAATTTCATATGTTAGTGGAACGAAATGTTTTAATTGATAATGTTGTTGAAATATGGTGTTTGTGTGAGGTTATTGGTCTAATTTGAGGGTTTGGTGATGTGAACGTGAATATTGATATGTTGGTGGATTGAGATGCTTTAGTTTATAATTTTGTTAAAATGAGATGTTCGTATGAAGGTGTAGCTCTTATTTGTCTGAAGATTTCGCCCAATGTGATGTACACGTATATTTGCAATTTTAAGTTGAAATTTGATATGTTGGTGGAATAAAGTGGTCAACTTCATGTGAATTATTAGTTTTATGAAATTTGTTAGAATATAAGTATATTTGTAGAAATTCATAAGGTTTATTTTGGGTCCATGTAGAAATTTATAAGTAAACATATATAATATATAATTGAGTAATTTATGTAATTGTTATAATTTTAATTGAGATTAATTCTTATCAAATACTTTATGTGGTTATTGTTATTTGAACAGAATATGAATGATCCTCCACATTGTAGGTGGATGTATAATAGATTACTGCCTGATCGTAGTGGTTATATGCAAGAATTTTTAGATGGAGTAAACCAATTTGATCAATTGCACGTAGACAGATAGAGTTTATGAATGGGAGGAAGTATAGATGTCCTTATGCGAAATACAGAAATAGGGTGTACTTGACACCCGATGAGGTGAATATGCATCTTATATACAAGGGTTTTGTGCAAGGGTATTGGTTTTGGAAAAGTGATGGAAAATAGAACCTCAGTAATATGATTCTGGATATTCAAACAGTGAAATTCCTAAAGTTGGATGTTCAAGTCGTATTAATGATGACTACTATGAATCCTACGTAGATCAGATGGAGGACATGGTTGATGATGCTATAATAACAAATCAAAACGTATGGGAAGAGGGGTCAGCTACTTGCCAAGAACCATTTTATAATATGGTTCAAGCTGCTCAACAACCCTTATATGATGCTTGTTCTAGCCACAGTGAGCTCTCTATTGTGGTGAGAGTGTTGAGTTTCAAATCTAATTATAACATGCCACAAAATTATTTCAATGAAATTGTTCAATTAATGAAAGAGATGTGTCAACCTAACAACCGTGTGCCAAACAACTATGGACAAATGAAGAAGGTTGTTAAAGATCTCGGCGACGTGTGGTCCTAATTGATTGTTGCTAGAAACGTTGCATGCTAATTTTGTAAGGAGGACGCAAATCTGGATGCGTGCAAGTTTTGCGGCATTCAAGATGGAAGAGGCAAAGGTCACAACAAAGGAATCAGAATCCATTGCCATACTCAAGGATGCATTACTTGCTATTAAAACCTCGACTGCAGAGGTTGTATATATCAAGAAGTACAGCAGAGCACATGGGATGGCATTATGAACATCAGCGTGAGGACGGTGTTTTATGTCATCCATCAGATGGGGTAGATGAAAACATTTCGATATCATGTACCATGAATTTGCTGTAGAGCCTTGAAATGTGAGGCTTGGCTTATGTGCTTATGGATTTAATCCTTACACTTTGTCTTCAAGGTCATACTCCATTTGGCCGGTGGTAGTTACATCTTATAACCTCCCCCATGAAATTTGTATGACCACACCATTTATGTTCTTGAATTGTGTAATCCCTGGCCCCAAAAATCCTAAGAACAAGATAGATGTATATTTGCAACCTCTTGTTGATGATTTGAAAGAGTGGTGGGAAGTTGGAGTGGAGACTTATGACATTTCTATGGGGCATATATTTCAGATGAAGGCTGCACTTATGTGGACCATCAATGATTTTCCTGTATATGGAATGTTATCTGGGTGGAGTACTAATAGCCAATTGGCATGTCCTGTATGTATAAAACAGTAAAAGAGTTTGAGATTAAGAAATGGAGGTAAATTCTCATGGTTTGATTGTCATCGGTGTTTTCTGCGAAGGAATCATGCGTTCAGAAGAAATAGAACAGCATTTAGGAAAGGCAGAATTGTTACAGGGGGTCCTCCTCGTCCACTGTTTGGGGAAGAACTTTATGTTGAGGTTGAAAATTACCCAATGGTAGCTATAAATAGTGACTTTGTCATACCAGGATTTAAGAAAAATGAGCACAATTGGATGAAGAAGACCATATTCTGGGAGTTGCCTTATTGGCAACACTAATTGCTCCGCCATAATTTGGATGTGATGCACATTGAAAAGTACTTCTTCGAAAACATTATTAACACTGTTATGGATGTCCAGGGGAAAACAAAGGACGATGCCAAATCAAGAATGGATGTTACAGAAGTATGTGATCAACCAGAGTTACATTTACATCTAGGCCCAAGTGGTAAGCCGATTAAACCAAAATCAAAGTTCGTACTTCCTGTGGATAAACAAAGAGAGTTGTGTGAATGGGTAAAGAAGCTTCAAATTCCTGATGGATATTGCTCTAATTTGAGGAATATCGTGAATCCTGATGAGGCAAAGTTCAACAACATAAAAAGTCATAATTGTCATGTGTTCATGGAGACTCTTTTACCTATTGCATTTGGTGCACTCACAGATGATGTCTTGCAATCTCTTATTGAGATAAGCCAGTTCTTCAAGAACTTATATTCAACAACGTTGCGAGAGGATACGCTTGTGGAAATGCATCGTAACATTGTCATCACTTTGTGTAAGTTGGAGACCATTTTGCCTCCTAGCTTTTTCAACGTGATGGAGCACCTACCAGTGCATTTAGGTGGTCCAGTATAATACCGATGGATATATCCATTTGAGAGATAAAGTACACTATAATCGATGAAACTTTATCACAATTCTTATATGTGGAATCACTTAGAAGTGAATGCAATTGTAAATTTGTTAGGCTCTTTGGCCGATTGAAGAAAAAAATAAAGCAACAGGCGTGTCCCGAAGGTTCAATCACAGAAGCATAACTCGAAGCTGAGAGGACATTTTTCGCCTCCTAGTACTTCAGCTCTAATGTGCCCTCCATACGCACTAGACGCAGGAGAAATAAGGATGGCAATGATCATATTAATCATTTGCCAACTCTGTTTGTGTTTGAACCGCAAGGGACTACTATTGGTAGGGAAAGATCAAGGTATCTCACAGATGTCGAATATGTTGCTGCCCATCTTCACGTGCTGTTAAATTGTGATGAAGTTAAACCTTGTATAGGGTGAGTGGTATCTTAAATTCCAATTGAGTTTATCATTGGGAGCACAAGTATATTAATAGACTTCATAAAATGTAATAGAATTTTCATAGAAAAAGTCAGAACTGTACATCCCAATGTCTGCAATGCTGATGTTGACACCATCATCGAAACTTATTTTGCAGATTAGTTTAGTCAGAATGTAAGTATTGCAACTTATTTATTCATAATTTTAACATAATCGTTAATTACATTCATTGTATTGACTAAAACCACATGTTTTATCACCTTAGGTGAATTACATTCAACTATTCGAGACCGACAAACATTACTACTTGACACAATTGGCTGCAAAGCCAAATCGGTATGTGTCGACGTGGATGGCATATAGAGTAAATGGATTCAAATTCCACATAGAAGCTTGCAATGTCGAGAAGAGAACATATAATTGTGGTGTTGGTGTTTGTGGTACGGTGGAAGGCAATGTCGAAAATGCTTATTATGGTGTACTGAAGGATATTGTCCAAATTGAGTATGTAGGCAAATCACTTAAATGATGTGTGTTATTCAGTTGTGAGTGGTTCGATCCCACATTGAATCGTAGGACACGATGTCATAAACTAAGCAAACTTATTAAGGTCCACCGTATAAGGGGGTATCGAAAGTACGACCCATTTATCTTCCCAAACACTGCATCACAAGTATACTTCATGCCACACGCAGATCGCTCAAGGGATAGGGCCAATTGGCTTGTTGTCATACCAATCAAACCAAGGGCAAGAGTGGATAAGCAGTAGACTCTACCTACTGCGTACCAACAAACGGACATGATGACAATCGTTGAACCTCTTAATGACGCCATCCCTATATCATTAGTGGATAAAAGTGCACAATTGGAAGAGGTTAATGATGAAATGGGGTTTTCATTCATTCAGGGTAATGACAAGATAGATGAGGTAGAGAATGAAGAGGGTGATGAAGATGGCGAGTGGGATGATGGTAATGAAACAGATGAAACAGAAGAAAATTTGCATTTGTATGATGATGATGACGATGACGATGACAATGATGATGATGATATAGATGATTAAGTGGTTATGAATTCTTATATATTTTAGTACTTTGCATGTCAAACTATTGGTTGTGACCTCACTTTTATTATATGAATGAATTTTATAAAATATCTATTGCGTACGTGCCTATTATGATGCCTGAGTAAACAGTTGATATGTGCAATTATTATATATTTGTACTTGCATTTGTTGTCACCTATTTCAGGTATTGATTCCAGTACTCATCGAGGCAAGTCCTCCACTCAAGGTAGAGAATGAGAGCGTAGGAGCTCTGCCGCAGATTCGATAGCAATGGATATTGATCCATCTCCTTCCCACGTACCTCATACCCAGTTCACCCAGGAGCCATAATGGCTGGTTACATACCAGGTATTTCAGGACTAATGCTTACCCCATTTGGGGTTTTCCATCATCAGACCTCATACATTCCCAACCAAAGCACCATGTACAGCCAATTTGCCTACAACATTCCTCCAAACCCCCATTTTGTGAACACTGTGCTACCTACTCCCCAACTTATTGACCCTAACACAAACCAGTCCTAAGACAACATCGCAACTAGTAAAAGTGAAGCACAATCTAGTCATGAGAGCACTCGAGCAAAGACTTGGATTTAGCCTGATGGTAACGGTTAAGTCTTCAATTGTTATATGTTGTGAACTACTACATGAATTTTGCATAATAAGTAATCAATTTGATGTGTTTTGTTCAATTCGGTTTCTCCCCAATGATGGCGCTGTTAGTAAGATTTCACTAATATTTCAACACAAATACGATGGAGCTTGGCCTACTTAGGGTAAACCGCCCAAACCCGTACGAGATTTATGGTTTAATGAGTTCAAGGTAACTATAGTGACTATATATTAACAGTTTGTGAGCACGTGATAAATTACTATTATATTTTTTGTTGTGTTTATTGTTTTTATAATTGCAGAAGTGATTTACTTGGGATCAGGTCCATGAGGACCGTATTAGAAGAAATTTTAAAAACTGAGGCAATGTACACTTGAGAGACTTCCTTGGCAGAGCAAGGAAGCATAACAAGAAGCCTGTTTGGCTCGGTGATGTTCAATGGGAGGGACTCCAACAGCACTGGGCAAATGAACATTGCAAAAAATTGTGTGAAACGGCCCAGAAGAACCGACTGGGTACTTCAGAAAGTGGTAGCCCATCTCTCCACATCTGTGGCTCTATCCCTATGCATGAGCATAGGCAACGTCTGATAAATGAATTTGCTATGCATTTATTTAACTTCAATACTATAGTTTGGCTTGTGGTTGACATCATTTTTTCTGGCACATACATAGAGGGAACAACTTGGGACGGAGCCCGCGATTGTTGAATTATTCAGCCGCACTCACAAACTCCATGAAAAAGAAGATGCGCCTTAGGTTGATAAGAAATCACAACAAGCATATGTAAGCAATTAGCTATTCTCAATCTTTATTGGTAGTTCAACATCAACTTGTATACTTTACTTTTATTAATTGCAATATACATGATTTCTTACGCATGTTGTAGTATTGTAGGAATCCTTTGAATGTGATTTCCAAGATGTTATCAACTCTCAAGGGACAGGGGATGGCACTTCTCAAGATCCAACCTAGCCACTTCCAAACGTAAATGAGTTGTGGGTGAAGACGTACAAGAACAAGAAGGGTCCTATTTATGGCATTGGGGATGAGGCTGTTAACATTAAGGAATTCGGTTACTTCAGTCATACTCAAAGAGCCGATACAGTTTTCATATTACAGATTCAATGAACATGGTTATATGATGAATTTACTTAATTGCAATACTAATGTGTACATCCCTTAAATGCCTATCAGCGGGTACCGATTATACACCATCGCAACAAGAGCTCAATGACTTAAGGAGTGTAGTAACCAACTTGGGGGGTGAGCTAACTTCACAAGCTGAAAGCTACCGGTTACTTACGGAGAAATGTAAGTAACTGGAGGAATCTAACAAATTTCTCACCTAAAGCAACCAACAATTGACCCAACAAATGATGAGTATCGATCAGCACCACCAAGCTTTCTTTCAAATGCAACAAACTTCTGGTTCGAGATCTCAGCCACCATTTACTCATCACTCGCAACATAATGAGGAAAAAGGTGAGGAAGAGGATGAGGATGATCCTCACCTTGGTGATTGAGTTGGTTGTAGTTTTCCTCCAGCGGGTGGCTCTTCTGCTTGGTTCTTTATGGAGTACATCTCTTGCTGCTTACTTCCCCTCCACTTTGTGCTTATTTCATTGCCTTCCCCTTGGTGCTTACTTCATTTTCCTTCCATTTGGTGCTTGCTTCTCCCTCCTCTGCAAAGATATAACTTCACTTTCAATTACTAGCAACTTCTAGTTTGTTTGAATTTGTGGTTTATGATATGTACAGACTTTATTTGTAACTTGTGGTTTGTGAATTGAAAACCCTTGGTTCGAAGTTTTGCATTGGATGTGATATTCCACCTTCGTGTGGCTTGAAATTGTTGAAAACGCTTCGATTGAAATCATATTCGAAGCCATTAGATGTTGATTGAGTGCAAACATCTTGTAAATTTTTTACAGGTATTGAAATGTATGTACTAAGGGATATGATAAAAAACAAGCATTTTTATTTTAATAAGATAAGAAACCTAGCGATGGAAAGGAAAACTTTTACTTTTTTTTGGGCACAAGGTGGCGACAGAAAGAGTAATCCATCGCCATCAGCGACGAAAATTCCATCGCTATTTCCATTGGTCCCCGCCCCGCCAATTTTGCCCACCGAAAAAAGTATGCCGCAATTTCCGTCGCTGATTCCGTCGTTTCTTGTGACAGAAATTCCAAATTCCGTCGCTAGGTGCTCAGCGGCGAGCAAAAATCTGACATCCGTCTTCTGTCGCCAATTCCGTCGCTAATATGAAAATTCCGTCGCTGATAAACCTTATTCCATCGCTGATTCTGTCTTTATTTGGTCTTTTTTTGTAGTGTGTGTGTGTGTGTGTGTGTATATATTCTTGCGCACACACATAGTGATGTTGCAGCAAATTAAGGTTGTCTTCCAGGGGCTAGTTCGAACTTTTGGGTTTTAATTACTCAAGATACGTTAAGTGAATCAAAATTTGAGAATGATGTTGAACTATGTTGTTTATCTGATCTAATAGGTAAACAATCAAGGAATTTAATCAGATTAAGTAATTTTCCAACTCAAGAAGTAATCAACAACCACTTATTTAGATGGGTGATTCCAAAATCGATAGTCGATTTATGAAGCCTGTGTTTCTAGGTGGAATGAAATTATTAAGTCTAATAAACTACTATTTCTTTTGGATTTTTGATTAATCTAAGATCGTTAGGAACACGATTATCGAATTTAGGTGTTTCTTAAACAGTGAATCTTTCTCAAGATCCCACACACTTAAGTTGAATCTAGTTTTTCAACATGTAATTTCATCTTTCTATCTTCACCAAATATGTAAAACAAGTAAGACGTTAATCAAGTTTCTTACTAGTAAATCAACATCTAAGATTCAATAGAATAAGCCCAACATATTTGAAGCACTTTTTGATCAAAACAAGAATTGGTTCAATCACAAGAATTCAACTCAACTCCAACATGAACAATTCGATACTTAACATAAAAGTCAATACTAATCTGAAAAGTATAAAAATCTAAAGAGAAAAAAGAAGAGAAGGGAGAGAAACTACTCAACCGATGCATGCTTGTATTAGTATATGCAAACTGAACCCGGAATGCTTATAAATTTTCACCTTCAACTTGCTCTCAACTCTCTCTAGTCCAAATCTAAATCCTAACTAGATCATGAATGCTGAAGAGTGGAATGGAATAGGATGATGAATGAAGTAGTAAACGTGGCTTTTATCACTGAAAATTAAGTCCGCAAGACCATCACACACATGGAACACGAATAGACACGAAAGAATATAGCATGCTTGGGGGGCCACTGCGGACAATGGCCCCCAACATAGTCTGATCATAGGGTCCTTTATCATGGTGGCTCTCCCTTTTTTGACTTGGTACTTCACTTGGATCTCCTTGGATCGTGGTTCTACCCACAGTTTGTCTTTGTTGGGTATCTTTAGGCCTCTTTGGCTATCCTCTTTGATCTACAAGGCCTATAAATTTTCATTCTACTCACATAATTTGGCTCACAAGGTGAAAATCTACAAACACTATGAAAACAAGCGAAAATAAGCGTAATAGTAGAAATAAAGGTAAAAATCGTTTAATTAAGCATACTAATGCCCTAAAATGACTTTTAAACACTTATAAAATCCTATGCAAATATGACATTCATCACTCCCCGATGCTTAAACCTTTGCTTGTCCTTAAACAAACATTAAAGAAAGCTGATATAGGGAGATGCATCTTAGATTCAAAATAGAACAAACTCCTCAAAATAGGTAACGGATAGCACATCACAAGCAAGAACGACAATCAATGGCAACCCCAAGTAGTGCGCAACACATTTTAAGATCAGGGGAAGGTGAAAGTTTCCAAAGAAGTATATGACATTATGACCACAAGCTCGATATCAAACTTGATCACCCCCAAAGAATCACAAAGCACATCATGTAAGCTTATAGAATGTAGTAGAGCCAAATGAATTGGTAGAACCTCACTTTAGGGAAATGTGGAACAGTTCCATTCATGTGTTTGAAAATAACATAGGTTTACTCAAGACTCATTCCAAAGATATAATCTACTGTATGCTTATGCATATAACAATCAAGAGGACTTTACATGGGTTGAGGAAAAGGAGTAGACTAATAAATTTGGGTAATGCGGAAATGACTAGGGAGCAACCAATCAAGCACTAATTAACCATGAAGTTCCCTAACACTTCAAACTCCAAGAATATAATGAATATACCCTAATAAATCATGCACGAAATGAGTTGACAAAGAAGAAACACAAGCTATGTATGTATCCAATGCCAATCAACTTATTCATTCTCCTTTGTTTTTTTTTGTTTACTTCTCTTTTTTAATCTTTTTTTGTTTTTGTTTCTTTCTCTTCAACATGACTTTTTCCCTTCTTTTTTTAAAAATTAAATAAAAATATAAATTATTAAAAGGTTTATGGTTATGAATCAACTCACAACCTAATTCTTATATATACAACTCAAACAAGAGGGCAACAAAACCAAATGCTCAATGTCATTAATCCCTCAACAAACCAACATACTAAAGCCACCTTAAACTCAAATACTCCCAAAACCACCCACTACATGGTCTTGACCAAAGGATAGGAACATGAGTATGGCCAAGGGCTAAAATGGAAGGGATCACGATAAGAAAAGTGTAACATCCCCAACCCCTAGGGTTATAAGCATTAATGATTTCTTAAATCTTACTTAAATTCTAGGGCAAAACGGACAGAGTTTTATGTAAAAGCTAACTATTTTCCGGACTTAAAGCCTTACATTAAACCCCTACAATCAACAGAAGCGTAAAGAACTCTAAAATAAGCTCAATAACTATACGCCGGAGCCCACAACTCTATGGGCCACTCGTCCGGAGCACACCAAAACAATAAAGTTCTATAATAAAGAAGGAAATAAAAGATACAAGTCAACAGGCCATACATTAGGAGTACCGGGGTTTAACATGCCAAAAATAAACAACTTAAACAAGTAGTGATTAACTGATCAGATAGTCGGCTCACATGGCCATACAGAGCGACTTCTAAATAATATGCATTACATGAACCAGAGTACTTTGTTTACATACATTTATAGCTCTAGGATATATTATATTACATCATTTAACACGTAAGTCCACTTCTATATGTGCACACATGACACCTTTTCAAAGTAAGGCTAGACTCCAACTCGGCATAAGTAAATTGACTTCTACCTGTCACAATGAAAACTTGGGAAAAAGGAAAATAGTAATGGGATGAGCAACTACACGCTCAGTGAGTATTTCCTAACTCCTTAAAACCAAAATAGTTACAGGTAATAATACCAATAATAGTCACATATCACACATTTAAGTAATACTATTGTTGTATTAAACAATAGAGAATTTCAAGGGAAGTCTGCTAACTCCCAACCACTGGGCTATGTGGCACAATATGTGATTTATGCTTTGACTGTCTAGTCACTTATGAGAGATGCTTAAACACATAAAATAAAGATTATGCAAGAACTTTCTTTCACATAATATCCACGTTTGAAAACTTAAATGTTCGATGCATTACAAGGATATAGCCACACATTACTTATCCTTTTGAGGCTCATGTTCTTTAAAAGGAAATCTCTTTTGTTTTAGCCCTATAATGACCCTTATGAGCTTTTTGAATCTTATTCGAACTAGCCCCTTAATGGCGTTGGAAATCTTTCTTTTTCCTGAAATACTTAAGATGGCGAAATGCCTATTGCTTTTCTCATTTATTAGGAAAATACTTTTGGCATAAGATCATTATAATGCACTGGTTCGATGATATCTATTCTCAATCCCAAGTGAGCCTATTGCTCATGCTAAGCTCTTAGTCTGCGGATGGCAACTACTTGGACCTCTACCCTTGTCTTGGTCTTCTAGGGTTTCTCACTACTGGGACTACTCCCGAGACTAGGTATTCCCTGGTTCTAGCAGGTTCACTCCCATCTTATTGTTCCTAAGCACGTTATCTTAGCCATTTAAAGCATATGGCCATAGCAGCTAATAGGTTTACTATTTCTTACAGCGAAATCATTTATCATGCAACTCACTCCTTTTTAAAATTCTTTATGCCATAAAAACTGCATTCGTATAGTTACAAATAGGCCATTATTCGCTAATAGTTATGGCTACTTTTATTTTAGACCACAAAAAACCTTCTTTTTTAAAATTTCACTCTCACACACATGATAAAGCTTAATGACATGAAGGGGAGGGGCTCACATGTAACACATTCAAATACTTCATAATTCAACTTGGTAGCATCTTCCCAATAAGCCACACATGGCTTCACAATCCATATGATTACGGTTAATCACAATTCAGGCTCCCTCCTCACACAACACCAACCACAAAGAACCTCAAAAGCACTCATTAGTTCAACCTCAAGCCATCTAACTACCAACTCGGCTCAGTATCATAATAATTCAATCATTTAGTTCACACACCAACATCTATAGGCGCAGCATTTTTTATATAATTGCCACAAACACCTAAACGAATCTAGCAATAGCCTTTAAAAATAATTCAGTTTGCTCTACAATTACCTCAATCGCCCAGTTAGCATGCTATGGGCATAACATTGGCATGCAACCTTCAAAACATAATTTAGGCATACTAAAACTGAACCACAGTAACTTTATGACATGATTTTGCTTGTTCTACAAATCTTCAAACTGGCTGGTTAGTAAAACCGCGCACCAACTCAACATGCAAGAATCTCGAAATCAGCACCATCATTATAATTACCCAATTTCAGTTCTCAATTCTCCAAATGCTGATTGCTATCTCAGATTCAAACATACACTAATTAAAATAAATAAATGACATTGGAAATTAGTAATAATTTAGGAGGACAGAAACACCCACCTCGATTTCGAGCAAAAGGACCCGACTAATGGACTTTTGGGAACGATTTGGATGCATGAAAACTAGGAATTCGACCTTTCGCTGCTGCTATGCCCAAACCCATGCGAACAGACCCCAAATCTGGCTAGATTTCAACTCATTGATTCGATGTTGTGGTTGATGCTTGTGCTGCAAATTCAGCCTTAATTTATAGAAGAACTGGAGTGGTGGCTGGGTTGCACGGCTGAATTTGGGCACATGATCGGCGCTCCAAACCCTCACTGAAACCAATGACGACTGTGGTAATTACGCTCTATTCTTGCCCAAAATTCGCAGCCACGGCTTCTAGGGTTCTGGGGAAGGTTGAACGTGGGAAATACAGGCTGCATGTGTGAAGAGAAAAAGCAGAAGATGAAGAGCAGAGAGAAAGAGAGAGATGAGCTCGGGGTGTGGGTTGCGTGCCATCAAGAAGAAAAAGGGCCAATCGTAATTTACATAAATGCCCCCACGCCTCTCTCTTCTCTTTTCTTTCTCTTTTTTTGATTTCAAACTTCAGTAATTAACACCGCCAGTCTAATATCATACTTCATATTCTAAACCCGAATCAATAATACAATCTTTCGTCCATCACTTGTTCCCAAATATATCAAGGTTCGATTTAATAAACAATGAAATTAATTCTAAGGGTGACATTCTAATCGCACTCAGGTTCCTACTCGATTTAGTATCTATTAATAATCCTTATTAACGCTTATTAAAATAATCGAAAAATTTTCAAAACTAATAATGATAATAATATTATTATTAATAGAGACAATAATATCCGTTTTAATAAAATTACCGGTCACATAAGCACATCAATAATATTTTAGCTTATATAGTTAATAAAATATGATTTTATAATGCCATGAGGTGAGACAGTCATCTTGACATAAAAATAAAAAACGTGGGTATTACAAAAAGAATTATAGCATAAAGGGGCTAGCAAAGGGGATAAATATGTGGCTAAAATGTTCAAAGAAAGAAGGCCTTTATCATATCATCAACTATACACTTGCTAATATGGCTTTGAACAAGAGCCTAGCAACTTCTACAGATGCAACATGAAAGAGCTACACAAATAAAAGAACATGAGAATAAATATAATGAATCAGTCTAAAGAAGACTCAAATTCTCACGAGATATATATCAAAGTCTCAATTAGCTTATAAAATGAATCTCACATACTATCATTAGTGCCAGTGACTCCAAGGGATAATAAAGTCCTCATCAAGACAAGGGTCAAAACAAGAAATATTTACAAAACCTTTATAAATTTTAACACCAAAAGGGATTACACATCAAAAGTTACGGGAGGTCACGCAAACTATTTTGCCTAAAGAATCCTCATTAGAGGGCATCTGAAACCAATCCATAACATCGTGACGTGCACCTAGAAATGCAGACCTACAATGTGACATGTCATTGCAAAAGAAAGGAAACCTAAACCAACATGCTCTAACTAGTATGCAAACTAAAAATCAAAATGGCAAACATGAAACTATCCTTCCCCCATACCTAGATAAAGCATTATTATTCAAAGTAAAGAAAGTAAGAGAAGGGAAAGGAAACGAAACATAACAATCTCACTAGGTTAGGTGCTGAGTATACCTAAGCTAACGCATCTTCGCGAACAGGGCAAATAGAGCTTCAGTCACTCCATCACAACATTAATACACAGCCTATCAAATTAGATGCCGTCAAAACATATAGAACCTTTTTAAAGTCCTGGGACCACAATTTAGAAAATATAAGATACGAGATAATAATAAAAATGACACCAAAAACAACAAGTATCCTCTTAAGCTTATCAAATCCTATAGAAAAATCATATAAATGATTAAAGAATGTAGTTCACATGACTTTCCTAGGTAGGTCCTCTATGCATACACAATAAGGGTCAATGGAGGGATCATGCCCTCTAAAGTAACCTAAGGACACATAATCATTGACATTCCCACCAAGCATACTAAATATGTTATCATTATAGCCCAAATCAACATTAGCATCACAAATCATAAGATTATCAACCGGCACATCAGTGTAATACTCGGAGGAATGAGAGGGTGTGAAAAAAAGGTGAAGGATGCGAATGATTAAGGGGATTAGGCAGAACACTGTCATAACCAATGCTAGGAAAGTCCTCATGCATGAACACATCACACGATCCCTCCAATGGAGTCTTAGCTTGATCATGCATCGTATTTGCGGTGTCTTCTAACTCAAAACATGCATCAACAACACTAAAGCTAGCAATTACCCCCAAAAGGCTCACCTACCTCAGGCCCCCTGCACTGAGCTAAAGGGAAGGATGAGCAAGGTAAGGTCAAGATAAAATTAGTATTTCAATGGGTGGTGCAAAGATAGGTTGTCCATAGCATGCACAATAAGGATACGAATTTATATCATGGTCAGAAGAATTACACAACTCACACCAAAAAGGGCATAATAAGATTTGGCATAGAGTGTATAAGGATTAGAGAATGAATATCCAATAATACGACTAACCTTCTCAAACTCAAATGAATTCTAAGTAATCCACTCAAGCGAATAAAATGGCTCATAAACTTCTTTTTATTTTTTTGATAAAAACTTGTCCCGAATCTTTAGTTTAGGATTCCTGGTCAAATTCTTAATTTTAAGCTGCCCCTTTTGACTTTCAGTTTAGACATCCCTTGCCAAATTTTTAATTTCAAATCTTCCCTCTTAATCTTTAATTTAGGCATCCTTTATATATTTCAGATCTTTTATTAATGATGGAACATCCATAGCAACAACGGCAATGTTAAATATTCTTCGACAAATAATTTTACGGCTATAAAATTAAACAACCAAAAACTTTTGTTCGCCGTTGTTGGTTCTGATTAACGACAACTTTTATATGTGGTCGTTATTCATTGGTCGTTAAAACCATATATTCTAGTAGTGATACATATGTGTGTGTTCTCATATATATATACACACACACACATTTATAAATATATATATATATATATATATATATATATATATATATATACACACACACACATATATAGATATACATATACACACATGCGTACACACACATATATATACATATACATACATACATACATACATACATACATAGATACATACATATATAC
>NCQV01061957.1:0-11329 GCA_002740545.1 Lophocereus schottii
AGCTTCAGATGGCAACGCTGGTAGTGGAATGTGGAAGTTAGGGTGTAACTTTTCTTGTGTTTGTGGGAAAGTAAGGTTGACACCTGTGCTGATTTTTTTTTTAAGAATTTGTTTTAATTGTTTTAATTGTGAGATATGTATGGTGGAGATTTATCATCCAATAAAATTAATAATTGTGATTTTCTAATTAATCGAAATTCAAAGGGGAGTAGTTAACTCAACATTTTTTTTATATTATAAAATAGATTAACTTAAGCCCTTTGTAGATTTCAGGTTTTTGCATCGTCAAACACACCGCAAATTTCCAATCAATAACCAAATATTCAGAACTGCAGTACCGCAGTTTCTTTTTTGAATTTGATTAATCTAGAGAGAGAGAGAGAGTCGAGCTTTCATGGCGGTGAGGGGTTCGAAAACGAAAATGATGATACAAAAAGCTTCAAAAATTCAATTGATATGGCCGTTCTTCTTGATCCTATTCATTCATGTGACCGGTATTTTACTGTTTACAAGAGGCTTTCTTCTCACTCGCACTGAACTTCCTCATCACAGCAACTGCTCCGATGTCTATCTTTCTCCATGCATTCCTCCATCGTTATCATCTTCATCTTCCACTCAAGCTGTTAATGGAACTTGTTGGACTAAGCCGGCCATAGATCGCCTTGTTATCATCATCTTTGACGCGCTCAGGTAATACCATGATTGAAAAAAATGGAAGTGATGGAAGTCAAATTGATTAGGTTTAGATTTAATTTTCGGCTTTTAATTTGAAGTTTTGAGGGAATTTGATGGGATTAGTTTTGGTATTGTCATGTTTCAGGTTTGATTTCGTGGCTCCGAGTGGCTTCTTTCCGGGTCAGTAGTCTCTGATTATAGTTGTGCTGAAGAATTAGGTAGTTGATATCCATGACTTAAGGGTCCATATTGTGAGTGATAGTTGTCAAAATTTTGTTGAATTTTCCTTAGTTGCAAAAAAGGTTATCCACAGTTGGATGTAATTAGTTCGGAGTTGGTATGCAGGCTTTAGGAGGAGGGTGCTTTGAACTTACGGTATTGCAATTGGTATTTCCCTTTGGTAAGGGTTAATTCTTCGTGTATACGAATCTAGATTCTCTGGTCTTCATATTCCCTGCCTTGGTCAAATAGTAAGTTTGTCTCCAGATCAGTGAGGCTGATGCGACGGAGGAGGTATCACTCTAGAAGTATGGTTTCATGGGTTATGTGATTGGAGCTATCCCTGAATTTGCTGTTATGGAGTCTTTTGTGGAAGAGCATGGATTTATGTTCAATCACCTAAAGTATTAGGACATTCTCACCGCTGGTAAGTTTTTCGTTATTCAGAAATGATCCTTCCGAATGGGCCATGGACGGCTGGGGGTAGAACAATGATTTCTAAAGCATGGATTCCTGGATTTAGATTTGATAGAGAGGAAATGAGCTAAATCCGAGTTTGAATCGCTTTGATCTAGTTTTGCATTTATGGTTTGTGGATGGAGCACAATAGCTAGTTACATTGGAACTCCTTTTTTTGCTGATAAGTGCGCTGCACTCAGAGAAGGGATTTCTTACGTCTATGCCAGGATTTTAATTGAAGTTGATGTCTTAACAGAACTGTCTGAGTGTGTGCTTTTCAATGGCCCATTGGAAGGAATTTCAGCAGCCGGTCTTGCAGAAATGGATCCATATTTTGTAGCCACTGCAAACTGGTGGGACATTCTAGAGAATATTGTAACAAGATGAAACCCAAGCAGGTTTGGGTGCTTAAAGTTGCTGGGAAGGTTTCTGTAAATGCATGTAATAATGCTTTCCTTTTGAGGAATAAGACTTCTGGATTGAGTGAATGCTTGACCAGGAACTCAGGGAGGGGATAGCATGCAACAATATGGGCTTGCTGCTACAAAATTTAACGAGGCTTTAAGCGTGGGAGGGGTTGGACTCGTGAGAGGTTGGCTTATTTTATTAATGCATAATCATAGTGTGTTGGAATTTAAGGGGTTTGAATGATGCTTTCAAACAGAAAGAGGTGTAGAGAGCTATCTTGAGCCTCGATCCTAATGTCTTTGTTTTGGTTGAAACTAGAGTGAAAGTTCATGAGTACTCTAGCTCAGAGGCTATTTTGCTTAATATAAGTTTTTATTTTAACAATTAAAATCATTACAATGGGAGAATTTGGTTGTTTCATCATTATGTTTTGGGCACCAGGTTGTTATTGAAGTCAAGTCAAATGATCCATTTTATTGTGAAGGGTTTTCTCAATTGTTTTTGGGCATGTCTTCTTTATCTATGGCTTTAGTTCTAGAGACTTGAGGAGAGATCTATGAGTGGCTATTATTGATATTGACTATGGTCTTTCTGGCCCTTGGATATTACTAGCGGATGCAAATATTGTGTTGTTTTAGAATGAAAGCGTATCTTGCTGAGCAGCTAGATATTGATGAATTTGTTGAGTGTTGTGAGAAGAATGGGTTGATGGATGGTCCCTTTTCTGATGGTTTGTTTAATTTGTCTAATCAACAAATGCTGATGTTAGAGTTCTGGTTTAAGCTAGATTGTGCTCATTAATTATGGTTTGCAAGTTTTCTTGTAACATGCGTGTGCAACTTAAAGCTCCCAGTCTGATCACTTCTTATCTTGGGTGATTGTTCAGGACGAACTGTACCTAGTAGGGACCTTTTAGGTTTATGAACATTTGGACTTCCAGCCCTATGTTTTCAACAAATGCTGGCAAAGTCTCTGAACTAATTTATGCTGAAATGCTTTTGTGGAGGGAAGGTTTATGGTTGATAATCTTTCCTTGCTTATCAATTAGTTTAATACTATGTAGGAAGGGTTTCTCCTCAGGTGAGTCAGGTCATCATGATTGATTTTTTTGATTGGAGATCTTTGGAGACTCTTTTGAGAAGGCTGTCTTTTCCAAATGATTTTGTTTGTTTAATCACGATATTCGGGTCACGCTCTATATTTTTCATGAATGTAAATTGTGACCCTTGTGGTCATCTAAAGGGGAAAGAGGCTTACAGCGAAGGGACACTGTTTGTCTTCTTGCGTTAATGTTATAAGTATGGAGACTCTGTCCAGAGGTTTGAGAATTGAAACTGCCAAGAATGGTTTCCATTATCATCCTAAGTGTGCGCAAATTCACTTGGCTCTTCTAAGTGTGCGCAAATTCACTTGACTCTTCTAAGTGTGCGCAAATTCTCTTGACTCTCTTAAATGTGCGCGAATTCACTTGACTCATTTGATGTTTGCTGAGAGGATCTTATCTAATATGCTAGACCCTTCTAGCTCAAGAGCTTTAGGCTGCTTTGCTCCAGTTGCTTTCCTATGTTGAGTGAATGTTGGACCACATATGACTTTGTTGCCCGATTGAATCATCTTGTTCACGGTTCCTCTTTTTGAAGACCCTCTATTACTTTCCATCAAGTATCAAAGATACTACCAATTCTTCTAAGCTAAGTAGGCCTCTTATGGGTTTCTACTTTCTAGTAATTTGCTAGACATGGATATTTTCTTTCCTTCTTTTTTTTTGGTGGTGCGATTGCGTACTAGCTTCCACAAGTTTTCAGATATGTTGGGGTAGTGGCCGTTAGGCATGTCAATGATAAATCTGAAATCTCTTTCTGGTGGAGTTTATGCTTACGATAGGTAAGGTGAAGCTGCTGGGTTTGGAAGTGGTGAGTTACCTGCTAGATATTTGGACATGCCTTTATCAGCTACAATACTTATGCATAGTGTGTGCTTTCCCTTGATTGTGTCTATTTTTAGTGATTGAGCTCTTGGGTTTTGCCGGTAGACAACAATTGCTTGAATCGGTCATTGCTGGGCTTTTGGTGTTTTCGTTATCAAGAAATCAAAACAAACTATAAACTTGATTGAGAATATGTGCTAGAAATTTTTATGGGGGTGGAGAATCTAAACAGAGGAAGTTGGTGCTTGTAGGTTGGTCCAGGATTTGTCAACCTTAAGCTTCAGGTGGTTTAAATTTTAAGGAAACTCTCTGCTGTATCAAGGCATCAGTAGCTAGCTGGTTGTGGAAAACTCACAATGGAAACTCAATTTGGTCTGCATGGGCTGCTGCTTGTTTGTTGAACAAGATAATATTTGCACGACCAACTGTATGGGGAGGCAGACTTCGGGATGCTGAAGTGTTCTGATGATCAGAGGTAAATTCATTCGCAAGTGTGGCAACATTGACTGATGATGCTGCTGTTTGGTTTGATGGTTGTGGCGAGAGTAGAAAGTTTAATATTAAGAGATACCACTCTTTTTTCTGCCCAGCTTTGCCAAAGATTCGTTGGTCTAGAATTGTATGGATGAGTTTGGCATGGCCAAGTGATAGAGATTGGGTAGAGAAAAGGAAAGAAGGGAGAAATTTAGAGAGAAGGAGGGAAGACAGGGATTGGCATCTCTGTGCTCAAATCAATATTTATTCAATATTCAATAGTGTATGATAGATAATAGAAAATAATCATATAAGACAAATCATCTATTTATAATAGCCTATAGACTTAGAATTCTTATAGGAAACTACCTAAACTAGACCTATATAGAATAGGAAACTCAATAATACCTAAATACTTCTAAATATTCTTTTTTTGACTTATCTTAAATAGCCTATGAATAAACCTACGAAAATTACATAAAAATATCAAAATACGATGAGTTTTCAAATATTAAAATAAATTCTAGATTCCTAATATTAGACAGATTCTATTTTTTCTTCATACGCATCATTTTCCCTTGGTTGGAAAAAACTTGTCCTCGAGTTTGATAATGGTTTAGAATAAGAAAGTTGAAGCACGTTACCAACATCAAGATGAGGAAGAAGCAGCGTGGAAAAAATTTTGAGATTTCTCCATGAGAGGCAACCTTGAGAGAATTGGATGTAGGTATTTGACAACCAAAAGATAGCGGTCGATGATAGTCAATAGAATGAACATCCTTGTATGTTATTCCATGCTCAATTTCTTTGTTCACAACTTGACTTTCTACCTCATAGGTTTCTTGAACTGGAGTAAAACTATTAAGTTTAGCAGTTTCCATAGTAGCTTTAGCAACCTCTGATAGAGTTGTCAAAACTGAATAAGTAGGCTTTTCTTTGTTTCTCCCTATACTAATACCTCTTCAGCGTTGTCTGGTTGAGCATCAGTACTCAACAAGTTTTTGCTACCTACTTTTAAAGTGATTCTCTGAGTTCATTCCACCTAGCATTCCATTTCTTTTTGGGACAAAATCCAAAATATCATCATTAATTTCTTTTTGTATAGCTTCCAATTTTTTGTCAAGTTCTTCAATTCTTTCATTAATCCTGTTTTGTTCTATTGCCATAGCTCTAGTAACTGAGCAGCGAAGTACTACAGATTTTCTTTGATTTGGGCTTAGCTTTCCATGGTAGTTGCAGCAAAAAACTGTGGGAAGTGCAAGCAACTTATACTTCTAGATCACAAAAGCACCTTTCTTCAACCAGCAAACAGGGCAACAACAGTTTTTGAGTTTTTGGCAATGGTGCCGATGAGGTGTGCTAGTTAAGGGCGCCTGGGTGGTGGTTGGTAGTGGTTTGATTGCGGGTTAGGTGGTGATGGATGATTAAGTGGATGGCTGGCAAGGCAAGTTGTAGATTAGAAAACTTGAATCTCAAATTTTGTCTTGTTTTTTTTTTTTTCATTATTTCAAACCTTTGGCATCGGCTGACAGCAGAATTTGGGATGTGGGTTGGCTTGGAATGGAGAACTTGCTATGATACAAAATTGATAGAGATTGGGTAGAGAAAAGGGAAGAAGGGAGAAATTTAGAGAGAAGAAGGGAAGGATTGTCATCTCTGTGCTGAAATCAATATTCATTCAATATTCAGTAGTTTATGATACATAATAGATAATAATCATCTAAGACAAATCATCTATTCATGACAGTCTATAGACTTATAATTCTAATAGGAAACTACCTAAACTAAACCTATATAGAATAGGAAACTCAATATTACCTAAATACTCCTAAATATCCTTATTCTGACTTATCTAAAATAGCCTATAAACAAACTTATGAAAATTACATAAAAATATCAAAATACGATAAGTTTCCAAATATTAAAATAAATCCTAGATTGCTAATATTAGACAGATTCTCTTTCTTCTTCATCCGCATCACCAAGGCATAAGTTTATATTGTCGTTGGCTGTCCAAAGCAGATTAGTTACAGGGGATAGATTGAAGCATATGGATGTTGGTAAGGTTGTGTCTGTGTGTTGTGAAGGAAGGAGTAATCCTGTTGGCATATCTTCTTGTTGCTCATTCCATTTGGAGTCAACTTTTGTTATGGAACAAATTGGCATGCAGAACCTGGACATTGGCTCATGGTATCTGAGGGATTGCTAGAATTTCAAAGGTAAGTCAATCAAAGCTTAGGGGATTAGAATGATCTTGGAAGCCACAGCTTGTTTACTTTGGAGAGAAAGAAACATGGGGGAGTTTCACCACAAAGCAAATGGACTGTTGATGCCATAGCATTTCTTATCAAAATCAGTGTTCGTACTGGAGCATATAAATTTACAGATGAGGATGTTGTAACTCCTGGATCTAGGTGATTGTACGGTCTTCCGCCCTGTCTCGTGTAGAGATCATAGGGTTGTGGGTTTGCGTATGCAATGACGTAGGCTTACATGTATCTCAAAAACATTATGGTTGGAAAATAATGTTAGATGTTGAAGATTTATATTCATCTTCTATATTTGTACTTCATACATACATATGTGCATTCATATAGATATATGTATATCAAGTATATGTGTATATGTATAATGTATACATATCATATATGTGTACATATACATATTTGGGTACGTGTACACATCTATACACACATATGTCACAAGGTAACTGCACACAAATTGACATATACATGTAGACATGCATCTATTCTTATGTGTATACAGGAGATTTGTCTAGAAAACTATTTGATTATCCAGGGTTCAAGCGAATACTGCAATGCCTCTTATAGGGCTGGTTTCTGTAGAGGATTATTGGGCAGGAGTCTTATAAATGCATTCTTATCCCTGTGAGCAAAGAGAAGGAAGCTGAAAGGACCAGGTCATGTCTTAGATCAAGTGGTGTGGGTCCTGTAGGATTTGTCCCTCGCTGATATGTTCCCCATTTTTGAAAAAGATGGAGGAATCTGGCTTGTTCATAATTCCTTTGAGTGCCTGGGTTCTATATCTTGTGTCCGTGCTTTTCAGTTTTGAAATAGTGCTGGTTCTTGCTTTCCATGTCATTGATGTGGAATGATAATTCTTTGACTAAAAGATGCCACCATGTACTCTCTGTTGTAGAGAAAAAACCATGGATGGACAAGTTACAGGTGATACAAGAGGTTGCTGCAGAGGCTGGATCATCATCTAGAATCTTCAAAGCCATTGCTGATCCTCCTACTACCAGTTTACAGCGTTTGAAGGTAGCAATTATTGCATTTACTGTTGCTGTCGTTTGTCCAAGAGTTGGTGCTGCGTCTTTAGTGATGCGAGGAGTATCATGTATGGATTCAAAATGTGGCTGAACTGCAGCGAAATGGCCACATTGGAAAGGTTTGGAGTGAGGCGAATCGCGTTTTTATGCTGCGATAGCCACCTTATGGGTCGCGATTGCCTTATTTGAGCGATTTTGCTATACTGCTACCGAAATCGAAATCGTGACCGAGGCCGCATTTTGAATCCTTGATATCATGAATGATTCTTTTTAGGGATGCTGGCTAGGGTTGTAATTGAGTCGAGCTGAGTCAAAGCCTAGCCAGTTCAGGCTCAACTCGGTCGGTTACAAGACAAATTTGGGGTCAGCTCAAAGCATGCCATGTTCTAAAAACTTGGGCTTGGGTTGAGACTCGTGTTCACATTGCTCAGCTTGATACTCAACTCAGACTCAGCTCGGTTTTCTTTTTTGTCTTTTTTTCATTGGAAAAGTTGTCAAATTCAACAATGAATTAATCAAAACTATTAATTTAAATTTAGCCATGGATTCAGGAAACAAGGAAAGGGAACAGAAAGATTGTAAAGAAACATTCACAGATTTGTGCCTATGGAACCTATAATTCAACTGTGAGTTGCCTTTTATCATGCCCTAAATGAGAAAAATTTATGTGAAGAAAGCAAAAATGCAAATTTCTTTTGTCAGTAGATATTTAAAAAAACGAAAAACAAACCGAGCCGAGCGAGCCAAGGCATATTGGGCTTGGGATTGGTTCGAATTCTGCCTCGGCTGAGCTTTGATGTAGTTAAGCCTGATGTAGTTAAGCCTGACTGAGCTGACTCAATTGGGTTATAGCCCTACTGCTGACTACCTCTAATCTCTGTTGAATTCGTGTGTGAGGAATCAGGAATCTGCAATGAAGTATGAGGCTTTGACTTAATTATCAGATACCTCAATATATGACAAAAATTGGCACCTGCTAAAAGTGATATTTGATACAAAATGAAAATACGGCAATACGCCCCTGAAACAGAGGAAGTTGATCCTCTATATAAGGTGTGCCTTCGTTTTTCTGATAAGAATCAGTGGGATAAGTGAGAGAATGCATCATATGGCAGGTAAGTTCTAAACAGGGACTGAAATATTGTAAGCTGATGTAGCGAGGCTTCCTAATCATAGTCAAGCCTGCACATCCCTTGGGGAAATCTCAATCACGAGAATCGCAATCAAGGCAAAGAGCAATTCACTTCATAAAAAGCTACTCGAAGTTCTGTTTGGATAAATCAAATATTAAGATGCCCAATAGAAGAGATTCGCGACCAGCACGACCCCCACCCCTCTCTCCCCAGGTGCTGGTCCTCGGTGGCCGATGAAGCTCAGGGTGCCCGGACTGGTCATCGGAGGTCCACTTGAGGTCTGCTGGACTTTAGGTCTCCGGGGAGCCGCTGATCGTCCACTTCGCCAGTAGTCCTTGGTCAATTTCGGCTCTCCCCTGTTGTTTTTTCAGATCTCTGCGCCGGAGGAGGTCTTGGGTGTTTTCCTGTCATTGCTTTGGGTTGACCGACAGTTTCTGTCACTCCAGTGAGATTTGTGGCGACCTTCCGGTCGCCGGCGACTTTTCCGGTCACCGGAATCTCGCTGAAATTCCCTTATCTCTATTTTTTCGGCCAGATTCAGCCGTCTTTTCTCTTGGTGCTACTGTTCACTTCGTCCGGTCTCCGGTGAGTGGCGTTTGTGTTATTCCTCCTCGTTTTCTCCCTTCTCCGGCCGGTGTTCAGTGTCGGTGGGTTTTGTGGCCGTTTCTTTTGCTCCCTTCTTAGCTTGTTTCGCTATGTGGTTTTTCTTCCTTCCCCCTCGTTGTATTGGCCTCGTGTTTGTCATGTATGCTGCTGTGAGGGTGGATGGGAAGTTCCTGGAAGTGACTAGGGGTGTGGGTGGTTCGTTTCCTTTTAAAGTTGTTGAATCCAGTAAAAGGAAAAAGTCTTTCATCCAGTTGAGCCTCCAGGAGTTTCGATTGGTGGCAGTTCAAATGGTTTGCTTCTGCTTCTCAACGGGAGAACCATTGTGGTTGAAAACTTTTAGGTGGGGTCAGAGGTGTTTATTGCTTCAACTGAGAAAGAATAACAAGGGTAGATTCATTGTCCTCTCTCCTTTGGGTAATGGTGGGCAGGCTAGGACAGTGATCTTCCCTGAGGGTGCGAAGGCAGAGGGTTGGTTTGGGGTGACAAAGATTTTCAAGAAAGCTCTGATTGAAGGCCACAGGAAGTCATCTCATTCAAAAAGGAATGCTCCTATTCCCTCTAGGCCTCCTGTGAGCAGGGATAGGTCTTTTGCTAGCGTCGTTCGAGGGCAACTGGGCGTCCCCCCTGATTCATCTTTGATACGGTGGAAGTGTAGGGATTGTGGTTTATGGGATGTTGCTACAGCTGTGATAGGCGAAGTTCATAATGGTAGTGGTAACTTGTTAAAGCAGAAGGTCTCTTTCAAGGATAATGTTAAGGATGTGTCAGTGTCTCCTGGTACAGAGGGTGGTTCTAAGGAGTGTGTGGAGGCCTCTTCTCTCTGTATTAATCAATTTCAGGTGGTGAGAGATATTTTGGAGAACTATCCCTCCTCTGATTGTGAGTGCAGCTCCCCGTGTGCATCAAGGGTCCCAGAATCATCTCTTAATGTGGTGGAAGAGGAGTTGCATCCTGCAGCTCGCTCACCAGCCACGAGTGTGGTAGTTTACTCCCGTAGGAAGAAGCTTGGAAAGACTAAGCTCGTTGTTGATGCTGGGACGGGTGACCCTAATATGCAGGAGGTGGGAGGGCCTTCTTTGTTTGAGGAAGCTCTGTATCAAGCCCACAATCAGGGTTTAGATGATGTTGCATTAGTCGGTGCTGCTTTTTCAGGAACTATTAGTGAAGGTTTTGCATGGGTCTTGGAAAGAATGATCTTCTTTTGTAAGGAGATGGGTTTGGCCATTGAAGGTAGAGAGATGGAGTTGCTATCTTTGCTTGCCTCGCTGGAAGTTAATAGAGTGAAAGGTGATCAATTGGTTGAAGAGAGTAGGGGGGATGCAGTTGCAAGGGAGAGGTTGTCTTCGGATGGGGCCATCCGTTAAAGTTCTTGGTTGGAATGTTAGGAGGCTCAATTGTCCAAACAAGCGAGGGGACGTTAAGTAGGTGTTGTGCACTTTTGCGTGCGATGTTGCCATTCTCCAAGAATCCAAGTTGGAGGTTGTAAATCGTGTGATAGGGTGTAGTCTGTGGGGCCGCCGTCTGACTGAGTGGCTTTACTTACCTTTAGTGGGTCGCTCAGGAGGCATTATTGTCATTTGAGATCCTCAAGTCTTGGAGCTTGGCGACTTTCGTATTGGGTCGTTTTTTGTGTGTTGTAAGTTTAAGTCTCTGGAGGACAAGTTTGAGTGGGGTTTGATTGGGGTATATGGGCCTAATGATGATTTTATGCGGATGGCCTTATTTAAAGAGTTGTCGTTGTGGGACATACCGTGGTGTTTGGGTGGGGACTTTAATGTCATCAGGTTTCCTTCCGAGAGATCCACAGGTGGTGGGTCGTCTTGGGCAATGAGAGAGTTCTTTAGTTTTATTGATTCTTGCAATCTGATTGATCCTCCACTGGAAGGTGCTCGCTTTAGTTGGTCCAGCCATGAGGAAGTTCCTGTGTTATCTCGCATTGACCGATTTCTGTTCTCGGTTGAGTGGGAAGATCACTTTCAGGGGGTTCATCAAGTTACCCTTCCGAAAATCACTTCGGACCATTTTCCCATTCTCCTTCGGGCTGGGGAATTCTCCAGAGGCAGACGTCCTTTTAAATTCAAAAATATGTGGCTTGAGGTGGATGGCTTTAGTGACTTTGTCAAATCTTTTTGGGAT
>NCQV01061974.1:648-12847 GCA_002740545.1 Lophocereus schottii
CAACTTACTCCGATAAATGAATACCAAATACAAAAATTTAAAAAAGTAATTGGCGCGGGTACCCGAAGCCGACGGTTATGGTTCTAGTTCCCGAAATTGTGGAATGGAACCTGTGGTTTGTGTTTCGGTTCCGAAAAATGAGGAACATGTTTGATCGGTTCCAAGTCCAATTCTCAATTTTAGGGCAGGTACCCGGAACCGCTCACCCCTAATTAGGAGATGGTCCAAAAACTTTTACATGAATCAATTAAAAAAGTGATTAAATCAAAGTTCTAAAAATCATTTTGATTTTAATTGTCTGTGGAGATAAATCCGGGTCAATTTAAACTAGCAAGTGAGAACTGCCCTTCTCTCCATCTTCTTCTCTCAATCATCATCTTCCTGTCTTCTCTTTGACCCATTGTAGTAATTTCGCGAGGTTGGGATGATTGATTTTTCAGTTGTCCTAATTAGGAATGAGTAATGGACTAGGTACCCATTGGATTAAGCGGTCGACCCGTTTAAAATAGGGTTAATAAAGGGTCGGCTCAATAATGAACTGAGCCATTAATGGGCTAGCCCATTAATGCATATTAACGGGCTTGAATGGGCGGACCCATTAACGGCCCATTTAGTGACTCGTTATTTTTTTAACCTAATTGACACACTAGTTTATATGTTCCAATTAGTTTACCTCATTACCAATACTTTGTACATATATAAACCGTTGTTTTACATAAGTTTGTTCCCTTTTTAAGCAGGCCCAAAGCGGGCTGCCCATAGGCCGATTTGACCCGATCTATTTATTAGCTTGATAGTGTATTTTCTAATTTTGAATTTAGACTAGTTTAATTTAGTTGGAAAATTACAAATACATCAGTTGGAAATTAACTAGCCAAAAATACTCCTTAGATAGTAATGGGCGGGTCATGGACGGGGTAGGTTCATTTGGCCCATAACCCAACCTAGCTTATTAACAAATGTACTTGACTCAGCCCAACCCGTTTAGTTAATGGGTTAGCCCAGTCCGTTGCCCACCCCTAGTCCTGATGATTTGCCTTTATCCCTATTTGTTTTAGCATTGTCTTTATCTTTCTATTAGTAATCGCCCTTTTGATTGTAAGAGTTATTCTTCTATCTAATTGTGAAAGTGTATTTTAGGTATGATTTTAGCTACTTTGTGTAGTTATTTACTAGATTTCTAGAGATAAATTATGTTTTTAATACAAAATGGCATGTCAATGAGCGTCGACACTTCAACAATAATTTTTCATATTTTCCTCAAGAAAACGACATTATATTAACATATCTCACACCAATAGAAAATAATAATAGATCTGTGGATTTTTTTGTAAGTTATGTAAAGAAACAACGATTTGAGTGGGAAGACGAGTGATTATCATAGAAGTTGTTTTTTTAAGGACAAGTATTGTATTTTTATTTGAAGAAATGTTTTTGTTCTCGTGAATTGTACATTCTAAGTGTCGTTTGGTAAGTTATTAATGATAAATAAATTTTCCTCTTTATGCAAAAAAAAATATATTTTTTGATTTTTGATAAAGAAAATTTACCAAATGGTGTTATTTAAAATAACACTTATTAATTTACCCTTGCTTACTAAAAGGTGTTATTTTTGTCTAGCAGTGGAGCATTGATGCTTTTTGACGTGTCAGCATAGGAGAAGAGAGGGAAATTAATATGCCAAAGCTGCCCCTCCCCAAATTAGTTCATACCTTTTGTCAGAGGAAAATGAATATGCCAAAATAGACCCTTCCCAAATTATCTCTTATCTTTGAAAAGTGAGAGAGGTTGAAATTGAAGAAACCGTCATATAAGCATCAAGTCGAAGGCGTGGTTGAAGGAGACATCGAAGGAGCGGAGGCTATTGATCTTGATAGTGAAGGAGAAGCAAGAAACATGCCACAATTGGGGACGGGTACTGGTGGATTGGTGAGACGCTGTGGAGCTCGTCTGACTGGGTGTTCAGATCTCAAAAGTAAAGGTTTTGTTCATTCAATTGTGTGTAATTTTTTGCCTTTTTTGGAATCCTCCACATCTTACACTTTCTTTATCACAGTAAGCTGCTATATATCTTGCCTAGTTGTTGTTGTAATATGTGAGAGAGGATGTTGAATTTTAATTTTAGTGAATGGTAGGGGAGGAGAGAGATTGTGATGTATGTTGGAGTGGATGATGTACGGTTTATTAGTTTGTAAATGTGAAGGTTTGGGGAATGGGTTGTAGTTTTAGTAGAAAAGATTGACATTTGGGGGAGAGACAAGCATTTAGTAGGTTGCAAGTAATATAGATACTGTACTTACAGTATCCTAGAATTGGTGGTGGACAACCTAGGTTGTATACAGTGAATGAATGTTGGTGGTAGTGAGGTAGCAAAGGTAAGAGGTCAACTATGGTGTAATTTGTATAATTAGTTGATTGTTATAGTGTAGTGTTGTTAAATTCGAGTTAGGCATGGTTTATTATTTGAGGAGAGTAAACAGTTTTTGCGAATTGTTGTGCCCTATGTATATCAGAAATTGCAATTATGTAATCTGAGTTAAACAGTGAATATGGTTTTGAATTAGTATGCATGATGTGAGTTTCCTGGAAATTACAATTGTATATCCCAGGTGAAACACTCGCTAGGTGTATGTGAATTATTTCTAAAATGTGAATATCCCAGAAATTGCAATTGTATATCCCAGAGTAAATAGTAACTGAGTATGTGAATTGTGCTTACAAATGTATCACATAAATACCAATTGCTAAGTCCTAGAGTAAAGACTAAATAGGTATGAGAATTGATTTTTCTATATAGTAGTATCCCAATAGATGGAATTGTATATCTCAGGTTAAACGCGAAATAGGTATGTGAATTGATTTTTGTAAGTAGTAGTATCCCAGAAGATGTAATTGTATATCTTAGGGTAAAGACTAAATTATGTCCATAATATACCTCAAAAATTGCAATTGTATATCCAATGGTAAACACTGAATAGGTATGTGGATTGTGTTCCCAAAATATTTGACTTAAAATTGTATGCCTCAGGGTAAATACTAAATAGATATGTGCGTTGATTTTAAATAGTACTAGTATTCCACAATATGCAATTGTATATCACAGGATAAACAATAGGTTTGTAAATTGTTTGCATAATGTGAGTATCCCAGGAATAGAAATTCTGTAACTCAGGTTAAACACTCATTGCATGCAACACTAACAATCACCTTCACCCCATACATAGTCTTTCCTCCCCCCATTGTAACATAACTTCCCCCCGCATCTTCCTCTAAAAAACCTCCCTAACATCTATACAAAATCATTTCCCTAGTACAACCCCCTCTTGCAGCGGCATTTTATCATTCCATTATGCTTTACACTAACAATTACCTGCAAATGAACAAATGTTTGTCAGTACCAATTCCATATACTAAATATACACCACCTTCACACCCTAACAAATCTAATTCTAGCTTCTCATACAGTACTAATCTAGGTTATAACAAATCCATCTATTACATGCAATACTAACCCCACAATTATACTAGCACAACACACTACACGTTCACAATTATCCCGAGTTATTTAATACGCATTTATAGGTTACTCATTGCAAATGAAGATATTAATACCATCACTGACAAACTATATTATAGCTATCCACATTAATTACAAGCATTCTACAAACACACATATATTCCTGCAAAGCAGGACCCCATACTATATTTACAACCACAATTCGTCTAACAGTTAACTTAGATTATTCGATACAGATATTCAGGTTAACCACTACTATATCCTAGGTTATTCAATATGCATTTACGGGTTATCCACTGCAAATGAAGATATTAATACCATCACCGGCTAACTATATTACACATGTCCACAACAGCTAGAAGTATTCTACAAAACACATGTATTACTACAGAGCAGAACTCCGCACTACATTTACAATCACAACTCATCGAACGGTTAATCCGGGTTATTCGATACAGATATCTGGATCAATCATGACTATATCCTAGGTTATTCAATACGCAATTACGGTTAGCCATTGCAAATAGCGATATTAATAGCATCAACGACTAACTATACTATCTCTGTCCACAGCAATTACAAGCATTTTACAAATACTACTATAGAGCATAACCCCAAATTACATTTACAACCACAACTTATCCAATTGTTAACTTGTTATTTAATACAGATATCCAGGTGACCTAGCACAAATAAGCACATGCGCATCAAACAAGCTCCCTCGGAGCACATGCACTATAGAATCAACAACACAACCACACTACCACTACAATTACAAACATCAATTCAATCCAAGCCATAACTAACCATAGCTAAACGAACCCACATCTCCAACATCAACACGCGCAACATAATCTTACACCAATCCTACTATTCTATAACAACAATACAAACCCTCCAAATCTCCACATCTCATATTTCAAAAATGAGATTCACGCGCACAAATTACATAATAAATTAACTTACTTACCTATGTATAATGTAAACAAGAAGTAATTTATAGCTCACCAACCACACCACACGCACAGTGTTCACCCTCCTTCAATTTCCTCATTGCCTTTCGATCATTTGCAAAAATGACGCGTTTCGTACACCAATACAAGCTCCGTTCTCCATCTTTAGTTTATAATTCACCTTCATCGACCTCTTGTCCTGTCATTACCGAATTATAAGAGCTCAGAAATGGGTAAGTGTCCGTTTTAAAAATCTTATTTGACAAGCTAAGAGACCACAACTACTTGTTGAGCTGAATTTTCTCCCAAATTACTAAGACTTTATTAAAGGCAATGCAGTCGTTACAGATAGACATGACAAGTGCTCCTCAAAAATTATTCCAGATAAAATAACACTTCTAAGTAGTTAAAAACTAATAAATGTTATTTTAGAATCATTTGGGAGTGTTCACTTTTGGCAACGAGTTCAACACCAAAGGAAAAAAAAGCAAAGAGTGACGTCAAAAATCAACAAACAAAATTTAACGTAAAAAATTCGTCTACCGTTGCAAGGATTTTTCTAGAAGCAAAGCTTTCTCCAGAGATGTCTAGGACTAGTAGGAGTGGCCGAAAGCACTGGAAGCCACGGCAACAACAACAACAACAACAACGACGCTGCTTTCTCTCTCTTCCCTTCAAATTCTCTCCCTGCCCGCCTCCCTGTCTTTCTCGCTGTTTCGCCAGTCAGGGAGACTCCAACGCTCAGCTGATCTCCGCCCGACAAGTACGTCCCTTCGATAAACCCTAGCTTTTCGACCTCTCAGATTCAGATTCGGATTCATAATCTGTCTTTTTCTCTTATTGTTGTAATTTAGTGTCAGATCTGTTTCATTATGTTGCCGGATCCTTGTACATTTCAGGCCCCATTTTGATTGATTGATTGAATAGAGGCTTGGCAGAGTTTTGATTTGATGTTTTTCGCGTATGGATTTCGAATTTTTTTGATGATTTCTTTGCTTTGATTGATCGTATGAACAGAAATTGTGGTTGAAACATCCGATTTTGTTTGTGTTAAGTTGGTGATGGTATAAGCTTTTGTATAGATAAAGACTTCGCAATGTGATGAAGTTCTGAAATTGTTGTTTAGCGTGGACGGGTTCTCTTGTATGATTCATGTGTTTGCGTGAACATTGCTCAGTGTTAACCGGCCAGGGGTTTAGGTCAAGGGAGATCTGGTTGTGGTATGGCAGATCCAATCAGTTTGTTGCTTGCTGTAAGGTTTTTGTCCCCTTGGGTGAAGTGCTGACCATTGTTATATCACAATCTTGCACTTCTAGTTGAGGAGCGGAATTCAGCTGTTTGCTCCAAAATGAAATATGTTATATATTAACCGAAATATGTTATATATTCTTTATCCTGGTTTCATTGATATAGCTGGAAATATAAGAGCTGGTAACGGGTTACCTAGTGGGTTGATAGTGTTTATATGCATTGGAGAGATTGTAGATGTTCTTTTATGCGTGTCTTAAGTTGCTTATTTTCCCTGTTGAGTATCTCACAGATTTGTAGATGTCTGAGGAGTGCGTTATGTTGGGTGTCTTGGACACCCCTTGAATATATTTGAAATAAGGGGAAGTCCATGCCACCCCTTTTCCTTTACTTGTGTTTCAGGATAATGTGGAATCAAATATGGTAGCTTGAGCTCTCTTATTGATAAATTTTGATGGAGCTTCTGCTTGTTGCCTTGCATTTCGAACAATATGATATGTGTATGCAATTTGGTGTTCTTTTATTCATGAGCAAGGCTGTATGTTGTTATGGGAAGTGAAATAGGATTTGACAGGGCCTTGTGAAGAAGTAGAGATTCCTATCTTGATGAAGCAAACTACTGATCTCTCTTCTTTTCATGTCCCCTTTTTTTTTTCTTTTGGGTTTTCAGATTGAGAATTCTTATATTATTTAAAGGATGAGTGTGGTTGGATTTGACTTGGGTAATGAGAGCTGTGTTGTTGCTGTCGCAAGGCAACGGGGGATTGATGTCGTTCTCAATGATGAATCAAAACGTGAGACTCCTGCCGTTGTCTGCTTTGGTGAGAAACAGCGGTTTATTGGGACAGCTGGAGCTGCGTCAGCATTGATGAACCCAAAGAACACTGTTTCTCAGATAAAGAGATTAATAGGTCGGCCATTCTCTGACCCTGAGTTACAGAAGGACCTCAAATCCTTGCCCTTCACAGTGACTGAAGGACCTGATGGGTTCCCATTGATCCATGTGAGATACCTTGGAGAAACTAAGCAGTTCACTCCAACCCAAGTACTGGGCATGTTGTTCTCAAATTTGAAGGGCATAGCTGAGAAGAATCTGAATGCTGCAGTTGTAGATTGTTGCATTGGAATCCCAATTTATTTTACTGATCTTCAAAGGAGAGCTGTCCTAGAAGCTGCCACAATTGCTGGACTGCATCCTCTTAGGTTGATTCATGAAACCACAGCTACTGCTTTGGCTTATGGAATTTACAAAACAGACTTACCTGAAAGTGACCCAATAAACATTGCCTTTGTGGACATTGGACATTCAAGTATGCAAGTGTGCATTGCTGGCTTTAAGAAAGGCCAGCTCAAAATTTTGGCTCATTCATTTGACCGTTCTTTGGGTGGGCGTGACTTTGATGAGGTTCTTTTCCAGCACTTTGCTGCTAAATTCAAGGAACAGTACAAGATTGATGTGTACCAAAATGCGAGGGCTTGCCTCAGGCTCAGAGCTGCCTGTGAGAAACTGAAGAAGGTTCTGAGTGCCAACCCAGAAGCACCTTTGAACATAGAGTGTCTAATGGATGAGAAAGATGTCAGGGATTACATTAGGAGGGAGGACTTCGAGACAATTAGTGTCCCAATTTTAGAGCGAGTGAAGAAGCCTTTGGAGAAGGCTCTTGCTGAGGCTGGTTTGACCACTGAAAATATTCATGCGGTTGAGTTGGTTGGCTCAGGTTCTAGAGTTCCTGCAATCTTAAAGATTTTGACTGAATTCTTCAGGAAGGAGCCTCGGCGTACTATGAATGCTAGTGAGTGTGTGGCAAAGGGCTGTGCTTTACAGTGTGCAATTCTTAGCCCCACATTCAAAGTTAAAGAATTCCAGGTGAGAATTCTTTTTATTTTGTTTATCTTGATTTACAGCCGCTTTTGGATGATTTGGCTTCTTTAATCTTAACATATGCATGCCAACCAGTGTCCGTGGTGCATCTTATTACATCTGTATGCTCCTTAAGCCAATACAGCTGCTTATGCACTTAATGCAGTGTCAGTTTAGGAGTATTCAATATGCAGTGTCACTAAGTTGTTTTGTGAACCTGTACTACCACTGACGGAAGAGAAGTCGATGGTTTCTTTTGCTATTATGTGTATTGATGGTTTTAAATGTTTGGTGGATGTGATGTGCGAAATATTTGGTGTAGCTTGTTTGATTTGAATTGTAATACATTCTTCTGTCTGCATCAAGAGATGTACTTATCATTGTTTTAGCATTGTTTATGTGACAGCAATTATTGCACTGTTTGTCAGGTTAATGAGAGCTTCCCTTTCCCGATCTCTATGTCATGGAAAGGTCATGCTCCAGAAGGTCAAAATGGAGCAGCTGAGGCTCTGCAAAGCACTTTGGTAATTCCGAAAGGAAGTCCAATACCTTGTTTAAAGGCTGTAACAATCCTTCGATCAGGCACACTGACAGTTGATCTGCAATATGCTGATGTCACTGAGGTGCAGGCTCCAGCCAAGATCAGCACATATATGGTACAACTCCAAACATCATGTGTACTTTGTCCCTACTATGAGCTACTATGAATCGCAACTGTAGGATCAGGGAGCTGTTTTACTCTTCTTTTTCTAAGGGCGATATCCTGTGTTCTGTCTTTTTAATAATTGCATTCCTTGATATGATTTCTCCGTCTTACATTTTCATATGTCTACAGATTGGCCCTTTCCAATCCTCTAAAGGTGACCGTGCAAAACTTAAGGTTAAGGTGCGGTTGAATTTGCATGGTATTGTGGCTGTTGACTCTGCAACGGTAAGAGAATTTTGAATCCATTGGTGGTGGTTTGTGCAATTTCTGTGCTTAGTTTTTTGGTTTGATAGTTTTTGTGTTTCCATCTATCATATTATGCAAATACCTCGACGATTTGCAGGTCACTGACAATTTTTTTTTTTGGGGGTAATCACTTTTAGCTTTTAGAAGAGGAAGAAATTGATGTTCCTGTGGTAAAAGAGACTGGGAAAGAAGCAACTAAGATGGACACTGATGAAGCTCCGAATGAAATAGCCCCTGCTGAAACTGATGTGAACATGCAAGATGCTAAACCAGGTGTAGAAAGTGGAGTGCCTGAAACAGGGGAGAAGCCTGCAGCTGTGGCTGATGAAAAACCAGTTCAGATGGACACTGATTCAAAGGTATGATAGGCATAGCTACGCCGAATTTCTTTCATGTGCCTGTGTTTTCACTCAGGTGGGTTATTTGTGTAATCCACTTGATGTGTAAAATTGGTGTCCGGACACTGGGCTTTCTTGAGACTGCTTAATGAGCAATTCTTTGAATAAGCAGTTACCTTGCAATCTTGATGAATTTATTTTCTATTCAAACATCTTATTTCCTGATTATGTCAGCAATTGGTGGAGATGTGGGTGTGAAAGATGGATTGAAAAGAGAAGTTAAGGACCAATATTAGGAGCCATTATCTATTTTTATTCTTCTTATTGAGAGGCGAATGATTATTAAGTAAAATCTATGGGGATTTAGTATATTCTTGAGGTCATTTGCATGATTCTGTTATAGCGTATGCCATAATTACAAAGATATCCACTTCGAAAACCAGGATCCTTGCTCCAGATCGCAGTTTGTCCTAATCCAAAATGCAGGGAATCACATTCTAGTTCAGCAAAACTGTCAACCCTCAATTACTTACACAACCAGCGAATACATGAATCTGGCAACTGGAAATCAAAGGCCTACTTTGAACATCTCGTGATGGAGATGGACTTCTAATCTTATACCATCACTACCTAAGCTTAATGACAGTTCAGTATGGGAAAAATCAGCTCTTCTTGGTGGACTTTGAAGCGCCGGCTTCTTCACTTTTGATTATAGCAAGCACCCTTGTTTGAGTTTGATGGAAAAACTTTGGCTTTGGCTTTCATGGTAGCAGGTGGGTTGCAAGGTAGTGAAAAACGAGGATATGAAGGGATAGAAGAGGATTTCAGGGTTTTATTTTGGGATGCAAGGTGAGAAGGGAAGAGGGGCAGTAAAGAGGAATGAGGGACGAATGAAGGGAAGTTTTAACTCTGGGAGTTGGGCAAATGATATCTAGGAGATGAAGAAGAGGGCCTAACTATGGTAAAACGATACGGGCAGTATCAGTACAATTTGTGACATAATTATCTTCCCAATTTATTTCCTCATGTATTCTTCCTGAGTCTTGCATCTCTTAGCATTTTCTTTATTTTAGTTTTTTACAAAAGCATAGTTTGGGCTCTTTTGGTACAAAAGATTTCTATTTAGCAATCTGGATAAATTTTTAACGCAAATTATGATCCAGCATTCATGCCAAATGATTCTTCGCCCTTGTCCCTGGATTTAACCATTATGTTGTGTTGTGATCCTGAATTCGCTTATGCAAGACTAGAAACTATGGCTTTTGCTGTTAAAGGAGGTTAGGTTCCTGTTTATATTAGTCTAATCGAGCATTCAAGATATCGATCCCCGCTTCACATGATCCTGCACAGGAGAATTAGATTCTAGTTGTGTTTGACTGTTTTTTCTGTTTTCCGTAGGTTTTCTTTTTTGGGGGGGGTGTTGAGGTGAGGGAACTGTGGCCAGTGATAATAGCATGAAAGCTGTAGAACTGTTGTTTCTCTTTTTAATTTTTGTGGTTATGAGTATGGTAGGCTGCTATTTCGGATGATTGCATTCTAGTCTTGCTGTGTTTGGTATGGATCTCATTCTTAGCTGTTGTATGCAGACTGATGCTCCAAAGAAGAAGGTTAAGAAAGTCAATGTACCTGTTTCAGAGACAGTTTATGGCGCACTGTCGCCAGCGGACTTGCAGAAAGTAGTTGAAAAGGAGTTCGAAATGGCTTTGCAAGATCGAATCATGGAAGAGACAAAGGATCGCAAGAATGCTGTTGAAGCCTATGTTTATGATATGAGAAACAAAGTATGCCGCATTGCTTTAGTTGTTTCTGATGGTTAACTTCTTTGCGCTAATAGATTGATTATCTGTGAACCTGATCCATTTTTATCTCCTTTTCTGCTGTGCAGCTTCATGACAAGTACCAAGAGTTTGTCACTCCTCCAGAGAAGGATCAATTTATTGCTAGGCTTCAGGAGGTAGAGGACTGGTTGTATGAGGAAGGGGAGGATGAAACCAAAAGTGTCTATGTGGGCAAGCTTGAGGAGCTCAAGAAAGTGAGAACTGTGGTTCTTTGTGCTCAATGTTTTTATTCTTGTCTTGTTTTCTCCACTGTCTTCCTGACCTCTGTTGTTAAATTGCAGCAAGGTGACCCAATTGAGGAACGTTTCAAGGAGCACATGGAGCGGGGAGGTGTTATCGAGCAGCTTGCTTATTGCATTAATAGCTACAGGGATGCTGCTATTTCAAATGATCCGAAATTTGACCATATTGACATTTCTGAGAAACAGAAGGTAATGTTACGCTGATGGCTTTCTCTGAAATGCATGTTTTACACATTCAGATTACCTGATGTACTTCTGTGTGTCTTCGGACCATTGTAGGTCCTCAACTCTTGTGCAGAAGCAGAAGCATGGCTAAGAGAGAAAAAGCAGCAGCAGGATGCACTTCCGAAATATGCATCTCCTGTTCTGAGGTCAGCTGATGTTAGGAAAAAGGCTGAGGAGGTTGACAGGTAGTCTTTCATGTTGTTCATTATCTCCTTTCCCTTCAGTTTAGAGCATGGTGTAGAACGATAGGACATTCAAGTGTGGAGATCTTGTTCAGTCATCACTTCATTTTATTCCATCATCCATTTACTCATTTTGTCCATGCTTACTTCCTGAGCAGCTGAAAGTTGTCATTTTTAGCCATATTTCTGCTGTTGGTTATAGTGTATCTGAGCGATTGTACTCCCTGTGGATTAATGTGCTTTTTTATCTAGGGTCAAACATACCCCTCCGCCCTTTTCGGCCTTTCTGAAACAGTATACAACAATGATAATGACAACAAACTTCAAAAAAGAAAAAAAGGGAACTGCTTGTAGAGGGCCCTAGGTCTATGGTTTGATGGGTCTCTTTTTATTTCCTCAAGTCTGACCTTCTATAATGCTGGCTAGAGCTTCACTTGTGTTTGCTTTTATGATAGACTAATGAATGGATTTGTTACTGACAGGTTATGCAGACCTATAATGACGAAACCAAAGCCCACCCCACCAAAGCCAGCAAGTCCTGAGCCACAGCAGCAGTCTGCGCAAGCTCAAGACGGGGAGGCCCAATCTCCTCCCAAGGAGAGCAACAGCGAAGCACCAAATGCAGAGCCAATGGAAACTGAGAAGTCGGAGGCTGCCCCGGGTGCCGACTAAGTTGGAGTTCGTTCAATCCTAGCTATGTTTTTTCCTCAAGTCCAGTCGGTTTTCTCGTTGAAATCTTCTGTTTGCTTTGGAGAACAGACCCTATTTCGCGGTTCTTCTCAGGGGGTTCTGTCAGTCGGTTTTTTTTGATTGATTCGATTTAGGGTATGTAATACTTGTCTT
>NCQV01061984.1:0-11657 GCA_002740545.1 Lophocereus schottii
GGAGGGTGTTTGTCAGCTAGTACGCGAAAATCGAACACCACAATTCACCCCTTCTTGTGGATAAGTACTCCTAAATTCAACAATTAATAACAAAAAGCTTTAGAACATGACATATCTATAAAATTATATTGCTGAATTTAGTCAATATTGTTACAAAATTGGCATAATGAAACCAGTCTTGGTTTGTTTTATGAGAAATTATCTTATTTAATAATTTTATAATAAATAAAAAATACATTACATGGCTTTAGAAATTATCTTATCTAATAAATTCTATAATAAATGAAAACTACATTACATGATTTGAAAAACGGACGTTATTAATACTCTTGATACAAGAATCTCTTTTTCAATAAAATAGGTTAATTGATCAATATTTTGATTTCTCGAAACAAAAGAAAATGAAAAAATAATTTCTAGTATGTTGGCATACTTATCATCAATGGAGAAATGAACCTCAGAAGATAAGAAAAGGAAAATTTTAGAAGAAAAAGAGCTTTAAGAAACAAAGGGAAAAAAAATATACAAGAAAGTATTATAACAAGCCAAGGCCCAAAAGGCAAAGATTTTTTAGAAAAACTACTTATTGTCCTGCAGGGAAAAATAGCTTATTGAAAGTTTGAAACATTGGGTAGTTTAGACTATTTTGTGCTGAGTGAAAAAGAAGAATTAGACTTGAACCTAAAAACAACTAGACAATTATTGAGTTAGTAATAGAAGATGAATATGAAGAAATTGATTATGAAGAAATTAGTCATATGGTGGAAAGTAGCTCAATTAATCTTGGCGACCTTCAAGGAGAAGAATTTACAATAGATAATGTGAATAAAGCCATCAAAGGTGATTGGGTCCTTAATAATACAGAAAGCTACGATACATGAGAAATTCATCTTTCAATTTAAGAGTAAGCACGTATGCAAAATGATGGAAAGAGATTTAGAGATATAAAAGACTATGATTTTGATGTGGGAGAAGTAAATCTCATTATTGAAAAAATATCCTTGAGCACAACTAGGATGGAGAGTACATGTGTATCCATGTTGAAAGTATCCAAGTTCAAATTACACCATTATGGTATTATGATAAAGATATCGATCTTTATACTTTACTTTGTGATATTAGGCATACCAAATTTAATAATTAAATTATCACAAGGATCAAGGCCAATTTATGTAATGGTTCAGTATGATTCAATTGCCGACTTGGATATTATGTGAGGCTAAAAGATAAATTTGTCAAAAACTTCTTATCCCTTAAGATAAAAATAGTTGGGATGGATACGAAGGGATGAGGTTAGCAACTAAGGATATTTTAAAAAATTATCTGCAAATTAGATAATACTATAGGTCTAAAGACTAAACTAACAATTGAAGAGATAGAAAGATTTGAAAGTCCAACTCCAATGCAAAAAATTCTAAGGACAAAATCTAATCTACAGGAGATAAAAATTAATAGGGCCTCAACACCTAACTTTACCAATCCCACAAAAATAAATTAGTGTGGCCAGTCGCCAATGAGATTGGAAACATTACCATTAAATCCCAACAATTAAGAAGTATGAGTACAAGATTAGAAGCGGAAAAAGAATCACCGACAACTAAAGAAGAGCTTAAAGAAGATGATATGATTAGCACGGCCAGTGGCCAATGAGATGAGTAGAATAAGTTTTGAGCCTGTAAGACACAGTATAGATCAAAGTATGAGTTTAGATAGAAACAAACAGTTGGTACAAAACAAGGACCGTTAGAGAGCAACTTATGAGCATGAATTAGTTGAAAATATAACTCTGGAGATATGCTATAAAATCACCAATACTAATTCTCATAGCATTTACATCCTAATAAATATATGATCAGAAGGATATAATAGATATGAACTGTGTGATTACATCGATCGTAGTTGTTCTATTTGTTTTTTAAAAGATCTATATTTTCAAAATTCATAGGAAAAAGGCAAAGAAGACTTTATAACTAAGGATAGCTGATAATAGCATAATGAGCAATAATGCAACCATAGAAGGGTTATCTATAGAAATAGGAGAAGTCAATGCATTATACTAGTTATATGGCCTATTGATTAACCCTCTCATTATATGAATACTAGAAACAATTTTCAAATGCTAATTTTTCATGCAAACAGACCATAAGCCAAATCACATTCACAATAAATGGTTACTCGGCTCCTATTAACAAATTAAATAAACCATGTACTCATCAAAAGCTTGGGTTTACACGCATCTAGCGTGGTGAGAAGGTGATCGCTACACAATGTTAAGTAGCACTAACAATCTTACTACTAGAGTTATCTATCTAAGAACAGATTTTGACTGATAAGAGTAATTATGCAAAGAACTCTGCTATGATAATGTTCTTAAATTTTGACACAAAGATAAGACATTTGCAAATTTTACTTTGTTAAATCCCAACTCTATTATCCAATTCAAACAAATGGCTTATAGACATCAGTATATCTAAGAATTTGATAAGCAAATCAGAGAACTTTTGAATAAATCGTTAATTAGGAATAATAAGAGTCCTTACACCAGTCCCACTTTCATGGTAAAAAAATTAAATAATGCTAAAGAAAGAGAGGAAAAACTAAAATGGTAATCAATTACAATAAGTTTAATGATAATGTTGCCTTTAATGGTTATTATATTCCCGACCAAATAGTCCTTTTCAGTAGAACTCAAGGATTCTCTTGGTTATCGAAAATAAATTGTAAAACCAGATATTGGTAGATAAAAATGGATAAAGAAAGCATTCCTTTGACTACTTTTAGTGCCCTTCAGGAACATTATGAATAGATAGTAATGTCATTTGGTCTTAAAAATGTGCCTCAAATATTCCAAAAAACAATGGATAACATCTTCAAAGATCTTAATCATTGTTGTCTAGTTTACATTGATGATATTATTATCTTTCCTAAGAGCATAAAACAACATGAAGATGACATTCTAGCTATCACCCAAAGGTGCATTGATTATGGTATTACCATTGGTAAGAACAAATGCATTTATGGTGAACAAGAAATAAATTTCTTAAGATTAGAAATAAAAGCTATACAAATCATTCTACAAAAGGTTACTTAAGAAAAAAAATATAAAATTATCCTGAGAAGATTGGAAATAAAAAGCAATTAGAAAGGTGTCTTGGATGTCTGACCTATGCTTCATATTTTAGTAAAGATTTAGCCAAATTGAGAAAACCATTACAGCAGAAGCTTAAGAAAGAAGTAAGTTGAACATGGATTCTTAGTGATTCAAAGATTGTTCAAAACTTCAAAAAAGTGTAAAAATCATCATGTTCTTAATTTATCTAATGAAGAAGATAATTTAATTCTTAAGATAGATGCAAGTAATGAGCATTGAAGTGTATTATTCAAAATCAAAGAAGAAGAAAAACTTTGCAAATAGTACCATTGAAGTTTTAATAAAGCAGAATGCAACAATCTCATGATGGAAAAAGAAATCCTTACAGTCATAAGGAGAATTGAATAGCTCTTCATCTTTTCAGCCCCAGGTCTTTTTTTATATAAACTTATTGCAAAGCAATACTTGGTTTTGTTAAAAAGAATTTATCAAATATACAAGTACAAGGGTGACTCCATTGATAATTATGGCTTAACCTATTGTATTTCTCTATTGAACATGTATAGGGATTAAAGAATTCTCTGGAAGATAGCTTAACTCGTAAAATATCAATGGTGATTATCATAGCAGAAGTCCTATCAGAAAAGGAGAAAATCCAAAATGAAATGTCATTATTACTAGAATGGGTTTTTGCTTCTAGTGGAATCCTTATGGATATTTTAGAATCTCATAAAAAAAGTACATCATGCATTGGCTTTTTGTCTTCTGCGTATCTAATAGTACAGAGACGCAACCTTTTAGAGTTACAAATAAATTATTTAAGGTATCCTTATGATGTTCAAGCAAAAATGAGTTCCTATGCTCAAGAAAAATGGTTCAATGACTAGTATGCAGTCTGCATCAATTATGATCTTAATTATTCATGTGATATTTAGGAATTATGGAGTACTATGATCGTCTTCTCTGATATTTATGGAGTAAGTGGTGTTAGATTCCAACAAATTCATATCATTCTAAATGATCCCATCATAAAGGATTAGATTCCTAACAAAATTCAATCCTTCTAGATAACCCCAGCATAAAATCCTGGGAATATGGAATGCTAGCTTACATCCTAGAAATTCCTAATCTGAAGTACACATTCTTCTCAAGTCTAACTAAGTTTTGAAAGTGTGTGTTTAAAAATATTCATTGGATTCTCACATCTCTTGATGACCCAACAAGAGCCTCATACAATAGTTTACATATTGAGGTACATTATGCATGCAATGATTAAGTATGAAAATAAAAAGGCCAAACTAGATCACTATCTTGTTCAATTGATTGATCTAAATGATCCTGTTGAACAACAGTGAGAATTGTTTCTAAAGCAGCCAAAACTAGTTAGTGATCCTACTTTAGCAAGAACCATTAGTTTCTACAATATTTTTCATCAAATGTGGGCAATGATTGAATGAATACTAATGCATTCTAGAAACATTACTTCATTTATCATAGAGATTTTGGCAAGTATATGAAGATAGAATAAGTTACTTTAGAAGATATATTTGATCACCACATTGATGTTCGAGCTAGAAATTTTATATCAGAAAAAGAAAAGAGATATCTACATGTTGTATATGAAAAATGGGGTTCAGAGCATCTTTAACTTAATTAAGATTTTGATGATTATATGGATAAAGATGGACTTGAAAACATTGTTGAAGATGAAGGCATGAAAAAATTTTAATATGGATTACTCGTCTTGTCAACATTAGGTGCTCTGAAAAGTTGTTACACCATTATGTATCATTTTGTCAAGTGTCAAGTTAGCAAAATAATGTAGTCTACTATAACCATGTCAAATATCTTGTAACAGTATGTGTACTTTAGCCATTATGGTATCTTACGTATTCCATCTCCTCTGTAAATAGAGAAGTTGATTGTTGTGAAGGGACATGATCATTTGAGCATACTTGTGCAAAAGAGAAGATAAGTTTCTCAACTTCTCTGTGAGTAACCATATTTGATGATCTTAGTTGCCTAAGTTCTTCTTCAATTTTTCCATTGTAATATTTCAACTTTCAAGCTCTCAATAAAAGAAATTTTCTAGTAGTAAACATTATTCAATCGAACCTTATATCTTAAATATTATAAGTTATTGATTAAAGCTCCACTATAAAAGCATAAAAACTTGATCGAGACTACGGTTAGAGGTAGGAAATAAAATGGATCTATGTTGTATCTGATTTAAGGAAAGTGTGGTTAAGATTAGCAATCTCTATAAATTAGAAGTTAGAGGAATGTCGTGGTCCAAAATCGACTAAGTTTAGGCAACGGTCAAAACTTTCTAATTAACTTTTACTATATTGCTAAGCATGGTAGGCTCATAATCATAGAAAATATAGTATTTATGATATTATTAGTATATTGTGACAATAAGTACTAGAAAATCATTATAAGAAGCTTAAACAGTCATACAAACATATTTTCCTAAAACCCTAAAAACTTTGAGCATGCGCACTTTTTAACCCTATTTTGGATCATAAATATAAAATTCAGAAAATTATGGTCGAATTTGAAAGAAAAAGCCCCTAAAAGTTAGTTTTTCGTAGAATATCGACCCCTGTAAATTAGTTCACCTAGAATAGTTGGTACCTGAAATACATTTTAAAAATGTGGTCCCCTAAAAGTTATTTCCCCAAACTAACAGGTATCCCAAAGTTACAAATTGTGAAAAAATATTGAAATAAATTGGGAATGAGATTCTCTAAGGTTTGCAAATCAAAATTCAACCACCTAAACCAAAAAAAAAAATGTCAAAAGATCTACAAATGAAAAACATAAAACACCTACAAGTTTGCATACAAAATGAAAAAAATTAAGCTTTCTTTTGTCATAACAAATAAGGGCAATGATATGTGTCTTCTCACAAGACATTGTTATGTGTCTTACTTGATCCTAGATTAGCATGTTTCATGATTTAAAATCACCAAATTTTAAATGATGATTATGAATTGCTAGCCTTATATATTCATTGTCTACACTGGCATAGTTTTAAATGACACCTCAATCGGATTAATTATATCCATGAGTACATATGATATGAGTATTTTAGAAATGTGGTAAATTATGGATAAAAAGATGATTTTATACGATTTATAGTTGTAATATGCTTCCACTATTCTATCAACCATTTATTTCAATTTAAAGATATGATAATATGATTTCTAGGTCACAACAAGGCACTTACGAAGTGTCTTGTATTAAGACATTCATCGTTTTACTAAAACATAAATAAAGCATAATAGATAATATGTGGCAGCATGAGAATTGTCATTGAGTATCGTAGGATGTGGTAAAACTCATGAAGACCATAAAAAATGAAGGGGATAGAAAGAATGGGTGAAAGGACATAAAGGAGAAGAAGCCTACGTTCTCCACTTTTGTTTATAATTTACAGTAAAGAATTGAGGTAGCAGGATTACGAAACTTCTTCACACCATTTGGCGAAGTTGTGGATACCTACATATAATGTAAAGAGGGTGGGCAAAACAACCAAAGATTTAGGTGTAAGCTTTGCATCTGGAAAAGGTCAGAAAGTCGTTCAGAACATGAAAAGGGCCTTCATATGAGGGAAGAAGATTGGCAAGGTACAATAAAAATTCAAAAATGTGGAGGAGAAATGTCTTCAAAATACAAAAAGATGGATGGGCTTTGAGTGGCGAGGAAAATAAAAGGAGATTTGCTAAAAGAAATGGATTTCAGAGAGAAACAATCAGATATAACGCATACAAATGAGCCATGAATTTAAAAGTGAAGTCAAACATGCAGTCGATCTAAATTTCGAGGTCACGGCCCAACACCACTATTGGAATCATCTTACTGCAACCCTCTTTTTTTCCAATCTACAATTTCTTTATCTTGTTTTCATTTCAAATAGTGCTAACTTGTTAGATTTGGCTTATATTGTAACGCTCTATAATTATAGGAGGATTATCTCCATATTTTAATTAAGTAAAAGTTTAGCAAAAGCATAACTATCAAGGCATTATTGATGCTTTTCCAATTTCTCAGAAAAGCAAGATTCGGTTAAATAAAACACATAATAAACTCGAATCGAATATGAAAGGAACATCATTTTATCTATGATATGAAATGAAAACATTTATATAGGATACTTGGTAGGCCAATACTCCTGGCGATCAATAAAATAGCTGAAAGCAAAACAATGACCTAAAACGAAATCCTAAACTCTAACTTCTGAGGTATGCATCTCGTTTCTTTAATTTCAGCTCTATTTTTCACTCAAAATCAAAATAGAAAAAAAAAAAGAGAAAAATGAGGCAACATCCAGCACACCCGACATTGTACTGTCCAGAATAAATACATTTTAATTTAGGTGTGCCGTGACCATACATGTTGTTGTTGTTTTTGTGTGCCGAGACCATAAATTCATTTTGTTTTAAATCAAGGAGAGTGAAATAAATAAAGCAATGATCATATTATTATATCAAGTGGTACCCATAACGACACAGGATGCAATATTTATTAATGATAAGTGAGGATAAACCTCTAATAGTGAATAACATTATGATCAGGATGAAGTCCTACATATGCGCATCCTTGGAGGCGATCGAGCCCGATCGAATAGTGCTGGTACCAGGGCAATAATAATAATGGGTCCATTGATTAAATGCTAAAATTCAATAAAACTTTAGATGAACATATCTTTACACCCATAAATGAACAATGAGAAAGGTACAATCATTGAGACACACCTTGATTTTTTTATACGATAAGAAGTGCTTTCTTTGTTGCCAAGTGACAAGTAACATAGCTTCTAACTTAGTTCAATATATAACATGGAAAATAATATCATTCAGTTAATATGTAATCACAATTAACAATAGGCTTAACAAATAATATTGAGAAAAATACAATTACCAAGGGGGGAGGTAAGGCGTGCAGTGATGGGGACCATCTCAATGGCCCTTCTAAACCTCTTCCCCTCCAACCTACAAGAGCCCAGCAACACCAAGGAAGTCAAGGAAATTCAGGCATTAGTCAGAAACACCATAATTCAGCCCAACAGCAACCTGCCCATTTCAACCAGAAATTGGCCCAGTTTTATCTGTCTTTTGAAACCCGCTACTGAAGGGACAATTGATACATTAACCACCCCCTTTAAGTTTAAGATGTTAGCTTTCAAATAAATCAAGTTTCAAGGCATTTGGAGATCATTTGCTAGGTCAACCAACAACTTCTTTCAGATGGTGCAGTTCTGGCGCAAATCCAGCATGGGGAAAATTCAAGGGGAATTAAGTTGACTTACCAAAGTCCATTCTTTTTGAAACTTTAAGACATGAAAGTAGACATAAATATTTATCAAGTCAAGTGCCCAATAGACTTGCTTGTACTAGGGGTGGCCGAATTGACCCATCCCCACACCCCCTTTGTACTTTCAGTTCCTTAGTTGGTTTATGAGGATGGAATTGGCTGATTTGCTTCTTTAAAAGCCATCCACTTCCCTCTTGTTTAACAACTTTGAATGAATGCAAAAGTTTGAATTAGAAAAATCTCTCTACTTCTCTTGAAAGCCTAGTGTTGTATCTTGAGTGTGGCAATCTCAAGTGGGTCTCTAGGTCTTCTTGATTCAACTAAGAAGGTGATTAAGTTCTGTAACTTAGTTAAGCTAAGAAGATTGCCCAAGTGTGTGTGAACCAAGGTGGGTATTTGAATCACCCTCGCTAGCCCGCTTGCATTCTATCCTTGTTCTTGTTTTCTTTGATTCCATCTCTCTACCATACCTGTGTGCATTCTTGAATCCCTTTTGCATTATCTTGCATTAATGAGGCTAGAGTACATCATGTAGAGTAGGTAACTTCAAGGACGTCCATAAGAGAATTAAGTCACATTCTAGGCCAAGTAACCAACAAACATGAAGCATGCATTGCGTAGAAAGTGAACATGGGTGGATTTTTGTTTATGGGAGGGGTGTCCTGTGTCCATGGACAGCCCTAGCCCGGAACAATTTCTAATGGGCAATTCTAAAGTATGTCATATTGATGTTTGTGAACATCTTTAAAATAGACCAGAAAGTTATGGACATCCTTTAAATATGCATAACCCACATATTTGCATTTTTAATTTTTTTAAATACTAGAAGTACAACTATGAAATGGAAATTTAGAAAAATAAATTAAATTAAACTAAATGCATCCAAACCCAAATCTCTCTCTCTCTCCGCCCCCCCTCTCTTTCTCTTGTGTGGATTTTAGACTTTTAATTTACTCCAATACTAATCTCTTTAATTTTCTTTTATTATTATTATTGAATTTTTCAACAATGTGTTCTTCGTGTAAAATTTTATTTAGCTTGGCACTTAAACTTGATGCTATTTCTTTTTCCCCTATTTTGGAGCTTTTAGATGCTGGAGATTACTTATTTGGAATTTTATTTCATGCGTGACGTGTCCACTTCATGGCTTTTTTTTTTTTGTTTTATTACTTGGTGCAGATGATTTGTGCTCTATAACCAACGGTTGTAGTAAATAGTAGATAGTTGTAACATTTTGTGATTTCAGCACAATGAATATATTAACTTCAAAATATGAAAAAATATAGAGAACAAATGTGGTAGTAGACCTATCATAAGTTTTTCTTTTGGAGCAAACAAGTGGGGTATATTATTATTACTTATCAACTTTCGCTAGTACAGAAATATGAAACGGAATGTTTGTTTAAAAAAATACGAGACGAAACCTTTATACAAAATAGTCTGCCATAGTATATATCATATGATTTCTTTTTTTGTGGTAATGTATATTAGTCATAACGTTAATAGATGGACACTCCTATTTAAATGTGTGTAGGTCCACCATTGAATGTGAATGCTAGGGTTCGAGCATGTCATGGTCGGGTGTAGAGAAATAGTATCTTAAACATAGCTAGTTGGCCATATTTAATGATAGAAAATAGAGTGCTTAAAATGATCAAGTGGCGCACTTTAAGGACTTGTGGAAGGGGGACTACATTATATTTTAGGCTAACAAACTTTGCAAGGCTATTGCATGCATTGCATAGGTAGATTAGGTGAGACTCGGGATTGATATGATACGTGGGCATGACGGAGGAAAATCCTAAACATGGCCTATCGGCTATGTTTTGTTATAATAATATGGAAGCGAGGATGGTCAGGCAATGAAATTGGAGGGTTGCTAAAGGGGCATCAAGCCATTTTTTCAGCAAGCTGGACATCTAAGACTTTGGAATGCATTGCAAAGAATATAATCAAAGTGCATCAAGGGTAAAATGATTACGGAATAGCTCGGATACGTAGGCCTGTCAATCATAGATAAATAAGATTAGACCTGCCAAAACTAACCTTTACCTAATTATATGAAGTAAACAATCTATCAAAATTTGTTCCAAACAAAAATTGTATCAATCCATGGCAAACTGGTATGCCTAGAACCCGACAAGGAGTTGACATATATAAGATGCCCATAACCTAGCTCATATATAAAAGTAACTAAACATGGACTTGACCGAGCAACCTATTTGCTAGATCTACTATAGATAATTGTACCGTAAGTAAGATGATAGAGGCAGTTTCTAGGGGTGGTTGCTATTGTGGTTTTCCCACCATATGGTAGATGCTTTATGTTCTTAAGACCTTAGGGAGGACTGGGGTGGTCATTGTTTACAGAGTTGTCATCAAAATCCGGTGATTCGAGGGTAGCTTGAGGGAGGAGAAAGTGAAAGATTTAGTGTTTTTAGATGGTGCTCATGGCAGTTTAAGAGGTGGTGGTTGATGTTGGTGACATGGGCTAGCATCAAGGAGATATAAGATGTATTTTAAGGAATTAATATTTGATGTTCAGATTTGTGTTTGAATTAGAGCTGCAGAACCGTGCACCTTCTGTCTCGCTTTACACTGCTACATGCCTTGGTTTATTGTTTTATGTATATCTAAAATAATTTATTTACATAAAAATATATTTCCTAATACTCCCCTTGAAGTTATAGCATGTAAGTCATTCATGCGCAACCTGCTTTTCAAATATTGGACCTGCCGCTTCCCAAGAGCTTTTGTAAAAATATCTGTTAGTTGTTCCTTTGTTCCACCATGTGATAGAGTAAGAAGGCTAGCTATAACTTCTCACGAATAAAGTGGCAATTAATCTCGATGTGCTTTGTTTGTTGTTGAACATAGGATCCTTGGCTATGTCTAATGCAACTTGACTATCACAAAACGGCTTCATTGGTTGTTTTAGGAAGACCCGTAATGAAACTAATAAACTTCGCAACCAAACAACTCACTAGTAGCAACTACCATAGACTTGTACTCAGCTTTCGTAGATAACCTGAAAACAGTCGCTTGTTTCTTAGCCTTCCACGAGATAGGTGACTCATAGAGCTGGACAAGGTACCCTGTTGAAGATCTCCCTAAAAGTAGGCACCCGCCTAGTTTGAATCACAAAACCCATAGAGCTTCATTTCAGAATTTACCATAAGTAGTATTCTAAGGCCAACAGTTCCTTTCATATAGCATAATACTAGCTGAGCATCTTCCATATGTTCTT
>NCQV01061989.1:3810-16726 GCA_002740545.1 Lophocereus schottii
AGAATGGAATCAAGTTTGAGGGATAACCTCGATGGTGTGGGCAGGAGACTGTGGATGACGGTCGTGGTCGGCGGGCGGCGTGACGATGGGTGAGTAACAGGCGACTGAGAGCGGAGTGGAGGCGGTGGTGAAGCTGTCGGCGGCCCATCAAATGCTAGAGTTCAGTGGAGAAACTGGTGGAGATGGCAGTGGCTGAGTAGTGTCAGAGCTGGAGTTTGAGATGGTGAAGCGCTCATCAGGCAGTTAGTAGTGGGGTGGTTGTCAGCCGGATCGAGATCCGAGCACTCCAGCAAACAGGCCCAGTTTTAGTGATGGTTTTTTAAGGCTTAGGAGTAATGGAGCCAGATTTTGGGGACTTGCTCTTAGGTGCCATGACGGTGGTTTGAGGGGAGTAGCAATGGAGGATGAAAAGGAAGGTGGGGAGGAGATGACTTTATAGTAGGGAATGCAGGTCTTGAACTAGGAATTCAATGTGGGAGCAAGATTTGGAGTGGAGTTTGGAAAGATTTTGTGGACATGATCTGGGGAATTTTGGAAGCTTTGGCTTGCCTGAGATATGAGGTGTGAAGAGGAAGGAGGATTTAAGAGGGCCCCGAATAGAGGACAGAGAGAATAAGAAGGAAAGAGGAAAGTAAGAGAGAGAAAGTGTTTTACCTTTTTTGGTGAGTCAATTTCGGTCAAGGAAGGGAAGGCTATTTTTTCAAAATGGGGACAAGGTTGTGATCTACTTACCTTATTTGTTTTAGGCAAACTTGATTACAACTGTTCGGGCATGGAATGTGAAAGGAGGATATGGGTCTGGTCAGGTAACAGTGTTTTTATTTGAAGAGCTACGAGGTTTTAATTTTTAAAAATAATTAATTCTTGTTGGTAGTCGATAAGATGAAAATTATAGATTAATTTTTCTCTGGTTGAACTTAATTTGTTTTAATCTAGACTCATATTTCGGCATTGAAATTATTTTTCATGCCGGAACAATGGAATAGCAACACGTAGGAGCATACCTGATTTTTATGTATTATATAGTGACTGGCTACTATTCAGAAGTTCCATTTCCCTTTTGCGAATTAATTATGCCTGTACTACACTCCATGAACTGAGTTAGTCATAAGAGAGGGCTCCCCCTCAATTCATGCATCTATATTTATCATTCCAAGTTCATGATGAATAAAATTAAATCTATCCTTACTTAGAGGTTTGGTGGAGATATCAGCTAACTAATAATCCATGGGCACAAATTCCAAAGTGACATCACCTTTTTCAACATGATCACGAATAAAGTGGTGTTGTACCTCAATGTGTTTAGTGCATGAATGTTGCATAGGATTTTTAGTAATGTTGATGGCACTTTTATTATCACACTTAGTAGGAACCTCTTTGACATCAATGCCCAAGTCCCGTAACTGCTGCCTTATCCATAGTAGTTGAGCACAGAATTCTGCTTCTTGGAGTGCTAAGAGACTAAGCTTGGTCCAAGAAACTGACATATACTTGATGTACTTTTTCCATCAACTTTATAACTTGCATAGTCTGCGTCAGTGTATCCAACTAAAGAAAAATCTCCCCCTCGTGGGTACCATATTCCTAAATTTATCGTCCCTACTAGGCATCTAAAAATACACACATTAAGTGTGATTCTTCGTGAGAGGCTTGGAATCTAGCACATAGACATGTACTAAACATGATGTCAAGTCGGCTTGTAGTAAGATAAAGTAATGATCAAATCATGCATCGATAGGCTTTCTCACTGACAGGTTTACCCTCTCTGTTAAGATCCATCTTTTTATTAGTAGCCATTGGTGTCCTGGCATGTTTAGCTTGGTCCATTTTGTATTTCTTTAAAAGTTTATTGACGTATTTTCTTTGATTAATAAAGGCGCCGTCCTTGCTTTGTTTAATCTGAAGTCCTAAGAAAAATATTAGTTCCCCCATCATGCTCATTTCAAACTCTTTGCACATAAGATTTGAGAATTCCTCACACAAAGAGTCATTTGTAGCTCTGAATAGCATATCATCAGCATAGATTTGAATAATTAAGAAATCATGTCCTTTTGTTTTGGTGAACAAGGTTTTATCAATGTGTCCTCTTTGAAAATTATGATCCAAGAGAAATTTGCTTAGTCGCTCATACCATGCTCTAGGGGCTTGCTTTAGGCCATAAAGGGCCCTTTGAAGTTTATAAACATGAGCAGAAAAATTTAGATCTTCAAAACCAGGAGGTTATTCTACATAGACCTTTGCTTGTAGATATCCATTGAGAAAAGCATATTTTACATCCATTTGATAAAGTTTGATGTTCATATATGATGCAAATGCTACCAGTATGCGAATGGCCTCTAATCTTACAATTGGGGCAAATGTTTCATCAAAATCGATGCCTTCTTCTTAATTGTAGCCTTTAGCCACTAATTGGGCCTTATTTCTTATGACAATCCCTGTTTCATCCAGTTTCTTTCTAATGATGCATTTTGTTCCTATTACAGGATGATATTTTGGTTGTGATACTTGATTACATTCAAATTGATTTAATTCTTCTTGCATGGCATTTATCCAATTTGAATTGTTAAGAGCTTCTAAATGATTTTTAGGTTCTACAGGGGACACAAATGCAAAGAATGCACAAACGTTTATGCAGTGATGAGCAGGTTCTTATACTTGTGGATATATCTATTAATAGATTATCCATTGGATAGGAGGATTTATGCTTGAAGTGTTTTTAGGTTACCCCTTGTTGTGATGTATTAGGCGGAGAATTCTCTTCATTTGTGGGCTCCTCTTCTTCCTGGAGTGAAGAGTCTTCTTGTGTTTCTTGTGGCTGCTTATTGGCCAAATTTATTTCTTCTGCTACTTCTTCTTCTTCGTCACCATACTTGTTTAGATGCAGATCCTGGACTATAGATCCACTAAACACTTCGTCACTAGATTTATCAAAAATCACATGAATGCTTTCCTCGATAGTTTGGGTGTGTTTATTATAAATTATACATGCTTTACTATGCATAGAGTATCCTATAAATATTCCTTCATCACTTCTACCATCAAATTTTCCTAGGTTATTTTTTCCATTGTTATGAACAAAGCACTTGCATCCAAAAGGTTTAAAATATGAGATATTGGGACGTTTGCCCTTAAACAATTCATAAGGTGTTCTTTTTAGAATTGACCGAATTAAATATCGACTCAGAACATAATTGGCAGTATTAACTGCTTCGACCCAAAAGTTTTGAGAGACATCACTTTTACACATCATCATGCAGGCCATATCTTCTAAAGTATGATTTTTTTTCTTTCTACTACACCATTTTGTTGAGGTGTACGTGGTGTTGAAACATTGTTCGTAATTCCATAATTATTGCAGAACTTTGTAAATTCTTTTTGATCAAACTCTTTACCATGATCGCTTCTTATAAATATGATTTGTGAGTTTTTATAAACTTATAATTGTTTACAAAGTTTTAAAAATTCTTTAAAAGCTTCGTTCTTTTCTTTAGAAAAAGAAACTCATGTGAATCAAGAGTAATCGTCTGCAATTACAAGGATATACTTACTGTGTCCTAAACTTTGTACAGGTATTGGTCCACATAAGTCCATATGGAGTAGGTCTAATGGTCTACATGTGCTAATATTATTTTTTGGCTTGAAAGAACTACGTACTTGTTTTCCTTTAGCACATGAATCGCATACATGATCATCCTCAAAATTACACGAAGGGAGTCCACGAAGTAGTTCCTTTTTTGCTAATTTCTTAATTGTATGCACGATTGCATGACCCAGTCTTCGATGCCGTAGCCATTTTTCGTCATTGTGTGTTGCTTTAAAACATGACAAGTTATGTGAAGGAACATTGTTAATGTCTATGGCATAAACATTATCTATTCTGGGTTCGTAAAGAGAAACTTTCTCAGATTTCTTGTTTTTAACTATGCAATGAGTTGAGTCGAAGGTCACTAGGTTTCCTTTGTCACACAACTGAGACATGCTTAATAAACTAAATTTCAATCCGTTAACTAAATAAACATTGTCAACGAAATTGGAGGGGTTTTTACCTATTTTTCTGATCCCAATTATTTCACCTATGCTTTTGTCCTCGAAGGTGGCACTTCCATGTCCTTTCTTTTTAATCTCAGTAAACAAGGAAGCGTTATCGCTCATTTGCCTTGAACATCCACTATTAAGATACCATAAATCTTGTCCGGATTTCAAGCATACCTATAAAACAAAAAATCAACCCTTCCTTTTACTTTTGGTGTTAAATCTAGATTTGAAGTTATATGCCATTATATTAGGAGGTCTTCTTCCTTTAGGGACCCACATTTGAATGATTTTTGAGGTGGGTTTTCTGAGTGGGCATGAATAGGCAATATAATAATCTTTTGAACAATAGTTACATGTTTTAACATTCATTTCATATGAGGTGGGTTTTAAAAGAAAATTTTTCCTTTTATTAAAGTGGTCATATCCGATTGCCTTTTTATTAAAGGATGCTCTTTGATTGCTAATAGTTTGTGCAAGTTTTCTTATCCCTGAGTGAATTTAAGGATTGTTTTGTGCTTATCATCACATTTGGTTGATAATTCCAAATTTTGGATTTTTAGATCCTTAATTTTTCCATGAAGTTCATCATTCAATTTTTTAAGGTCTACATTTTTCTGCGTTTAATTCTCATACCTTTTTCTTGAGGTCTTTATACTCAGACATATATTCTTATTCTAGATTGGCAAAGCTAATTCACGCATCAACTAGTTCATCTTAGGAACATTCATATAGAGCTGATATATTTACCTCATTAGTACTTTCGTATTTAGGCTGTTCACCATCCTTAGCCATGAGATAAGTATTAGTAGTGTGTTCTTCATCGCTTCCGCTATCACTTGTCTCACCATCGCTCCAGGCGGAGATCATAGAGCTCCTATTTTCTGTCTTCTTGAATTTCCTCTTCTCTCTCATTTTTTGAATTAGTGGGTAGTCTTTTAGCAAATGACCTGGCATACCACAACCATAGCAAGAGCTAATGTTAGTATTCTCTTTATTGAAAAACTTACCTTTTGTGAATTTTTCATTTCTTTTGACATGGATCCTTTGGTGCTGAATCCTCTTTAGTTGAATCTTTCTTCAGTCCTATTTATTAAGACCTCGCATAATAAGGGAGAAGGCTTCATCATCATTACTATCCGAATCTTCGTCTTTTGATATGCAATCTTCCTTTGTGGTTTTAAGGGCAATTCCTTTCCTGGGGTTTTCTCTATCTTCCTCCTTGAGATGTATCTCATGAGTTAGGAGTTTTCCAAAGAGGTCATCTAGTTCTAATTTCTTGTGGTCTTGAGCTTCCTCAATTGCAGTGACCTTCGGTCCCCATTCGTTCTTTGAAAGGCACCGAAGGATCTTCCTTACCATTTCTTCATTTGAGTAGCTCTTGCCAAGTGATTTTAGATTATTGGTGATGTTAGTGAACCGAGTGAACATGTCCTTTATTGATTCATCCGCCTGCATTTTAAGTAATTCATATTGATGGACAAACATGTTCATTTTAGTCTCACGAACTTGGGTTGTTCTAAATTTGTTTAGCAGTATCACAGGCAAAGATTCTATTATACTCATTAGCATCTAAATCACAATAGAGAATATGCTTAGCTCTAGAGTTTTTGGTGAGTCTTTCCCAATTAGTGCATGTATACTGATCTTTTGGTTTATCAATCTCTTCCCCCTTGTCATTTTTTATCTTAGGCACAATGTATGGTCCGTTGTTCACAATTTCCCAAAATTCCATGTCAGCGGATTCAATGAAAATGTGCTTAGCATTTTTCCAATAAGCAAAATTTGTTCCTTTACATAAAGGGGGCCTAACAGTAGAGCATCCTTCAATATTAATATCTCCAAAGAAGGTCATAATCATCACCCACCCGATAATCATCACCCACCCGATTATTAAGTCAAAGAGTGTGGGACTGGCTCTAATACCAATTGAAGAGTCAGATCACCCTAGAGGGGAGTGAATAGGGTGATTGTTTGAAACTTAAAATCAAATTTGAAAGCAAAAATTAAGTGCGAAAATTGAATAAGCGAGATATGTAACGATGTTTTAACGACGTTGGGCCTCAATCAGGCTTAGGTCCCTGCCTAGAGTTATTCAACTCTAGGATTCAACACTCTACTTTTCTTATTAAGATGAACCCTTAGAATCTCACAGAGCTACCTCACTCTAGAGATCCCAAGTACTTAAATCAACCTCTTGACTTATGTATGGGGGAGTTGTGATCTCACACCAACTCCTAAGTTCACTCCTTAATAACGATTTCCTCAAAATCGCTCAACAACTTTTTGTCACAAATAACTCAAGGAAAGTACTCAATGCTGTTTTTCACACTTGCCTCTTGCCTTCTCAATTTGGTCATCTATTTATATACAATTCTGGACAAGCACCAAAAAGGAAGTTCTTGATCAGATTTGTACTGATGCTGATTCCCAGGGCCTTGACTTCCAGTTGATAGCATCTGATTTGATTTTCTTGCTAGTTTTTTTGCCACGAACTGCATGATACTCTTTCCAAAATGTCACATACATATACTCTATAATCAAGCGATCACACGAAATCTTTCTATGGATGACTTGCAGTTTAAAATCATGCCAAATCTTTAAAAGATAGTCATATTATTTGATTTGGCTGTCATATCTATTACAATTGATTTTCTTCAACATTTGAAGATCCATATTTGTAGTGCCCAACCGATTTCCATGGTTTGCTTCACAAATAAAATTAGAAGCATATTCTTTCCTTGTGTGATTCACGTTTGTAGGATAACTTGCTTATGTTAGTATTCAATCAATCAAGTGAGATTACCCTTATTTTTTCTTTGGGCATCGATATCTTAAAATGTCCAATTAATCAGTCAATTAGCTACATTACCTTACATTTGCTTTTATATTTGGCTAATTTATCTAAGGTCACCCATAGTTTTCTTATTCACTCATACATTTAAAATGGGCTTTGTATGCTTGTACTAAATTTTCCAATAACTAGCTTTTATATCTAAGGCTTTAATTAATTTCGTGTTTCATCAAAACATTTAGCCACTAATATATTCAACAATTTACCCTCTTGACATATTTGGAAATGGCTTTTAAAGCTCTCGCCTTGTCATAGTGACCTTTACACGCCATAGTGACCTTTACCCGCCTTAATCTATAGAGGTATTGACATATGTCCTACAGCCTTATTTGTGAAAGATTTTTGAAACCTTGATCTTTTTATGTTGATTTTTACCTGCCTTGATCAGTATAGTAATTTGTTTTTAACCCCCTTGAAGAAATTAAGTAAAAATTTATTAGCAGCAGTTCACATGTGACTCATTATTCTCACATTGCAAGCCTATAATCCATGGATTAATGAAGAAGTAGAAGCATATTTGGACTTGCTTTCTCAGATAAGAGATGATATTGCTCATAGAGCAAAGTCACATAGAGCAAAAATTGCACATTAGACAGAGTCATATAGAGCGACCTATAGATAATAGTGTAGAATAGTCACTCAAGCCAAGAGACCTAGTTTTTACGAGCATGGAACTGGTAGGAAAGCATCCTAGCAAACTAGGCCCCCTATAAGCTTCTCACGTCAACAGGTAAGAAGGTCCCCATTACTCAACTAGAGAGTAATCTTAAGGGATTTTATGCCTAGTAGCACCAATTTATTTTGTATTTAGAAGCCTTTCATTCAAATTGATCCTTTAAATAAAATCTAAATTATGTGTCGTAAGTCTATCTAAAAGCGTAATTCTATTATAAAATTTTACTAGAGAAAAGAAAAAAGAAATGCACAATATAGGAAATTTTGTTACGAAGAGAAAGTGTTGGCCTGATTTTCCTAGTTAAATCACCCTAGAGGGAGGTGAATAGGGTGATGATGAAAGTCACAAAATAATCAAAATAGAGACACGGAAAAGTAAATATAGACAAGACACAAGTAATTTTTAACAAGATTAGCCTCAACTAGGTGTAGTCCCCTCCTAGAGTCCCTTAACTCTAGGAATAACCCAATTTTAATAGAAAAGATAGTACAGCTCTAGAATATACATACCCTATGTTCTAAGTCACAAGTTGACACCCTCAACAAAGCTTGGTAGAGTTGACCCTCCAACTCTATGATCCCGCTTAATTACAACTTTAAACAATACAACTTAATTGAATGAATAGCAAATCGAAGCTCAAGGTATGCAAGTAAGTATCGTTGCTTGTGCTCTCTGTTGTGTATCTTTCAACTGCAAATGCCTCTGAATTTATAAGCATATGATGTTTGGAGAGGTTGATAGATCATTAGGAAAGTGACTATTGCTTTAAAAAAGGAAAGATGATCTTCAATATAATTTCAAAGCCTTAAGATTTGTCTTTCAAGCCCTTGAATTTTGCAGTTTTGCTCAATGTTTATCATCTTAATTTCCAATGGCTACTTGCCAGCTTTCAACTGAAGAGTTGCTAAGCAGATTTCCCATAAGCTAAATTTTAGTAGCAACAATCTTTCAAAATATAAGCTAAAAAGACTTTATTATAATTACGCAAATCTTGACATTTTCAAAAATATTGGCACATAGAATCATAATCTCATAATCAAATTTGAATCACAAAACATAATATCATAAAGATCACATATTCAAATTTGAATACTAAATCATCTCAAAATATTGTGGGAACTTATATCAAATCAATTAAGCAATATATACTAGTATGCCACTATCCACTTAGAATCATACACATTTAAACAATATAAATATTAAGATAATTCAAATATAACATGATGAATATATCAATTGATTAATCTCTTTTTGTCTTTCATCAAAACATATTAATAAACATATCGTAAGCTTTAAAAAGCTAACAATCTTCCCTTTTTTGATGAAAGACAAAACCCAATAAGATAACATATCAATAGAATTTTAAATGGCACACCACGAAAACTTAATAAATACTTGTCCTCCTTTTTGTAATTCATCAAAAAGGTGGCATAAGAAGGGGAAACCAAAAATCAAAGTATATGGGAAACTATGGCAAACACATATAGTTCCCCCTTGACAAATCAATGACATATAAAGATAATCTCTCTCAATCTATGACATACATACAATAATATAAGAAATTAAGCACTAACATTTTGATCAAATCATATAGCTTAACATGCATGCTTTGACTTGATATTCTCATGAGCATTGGAAGGGATCAACATATTAATATAACAATTGTCCCCCTTTTAAGAATAAATCAAGGTTATCAAAAAATCATCAATTGATATCATTTTTCCCTTATAGAAACAAGCAATATCATTTATGCAAGTATTAGGGAGCATAATACCTATGGACAAAAGCATTGAGATCGTATGTGCATAATCACATGTCATAATAGCATAAGATATGAGGAAGTATTAATCATAGTCACCTTCTAAAGATAATAAAGCAAATTAAAATTTAAAAATTTGAAAATCAATATTTCTCAAATAGGATGTAGATCACGTATGATGACATTACCTTCCTTTTTCTTAGAATCAAATATTACCACTATCCAAGATGTTGACATAAAAATTCAAGCCTTTGAGTTTAGTTATTTATAGGAGTAACGTCATATATTCTGCCTAATTTTCAAGGCCTCAGACTGTATTTCATGGCCTTGAAATCTAGGTAATGACAAAACAAATGGACTTACTATATTTTTATTTTTAGCAAACCATAACCTTCCATATCCCATTACGAAGCTCTAATTTTTTCTTGTCCACTTGAATTTTCAAGAGGATTCAATACTATCAGAAATTGATTATTAGTACCTAAATGAGGAATCAATAACTTCTCTCAAGCATGTGCATTCTTTGTAGATTTCTTCAAAATGCAGCTCTTCGATCAAATCTTGATACGTTTTTTTTTTCTTGGGTTCAAAACTGTTAGAAGTAAGAATGATTAATGAGGTAAAATTTTTCTTTCCGTTAATCTTGACATATTTTCTTGATTTAACATCACAATCAAGAATTTTTGAAAGTTGAAAATTTGATGTGATATTTAAATCATGATAAATGTGACAACTTGTAGATAAACCATAGTATGAAAATTCAAGCTAGATTCTGCCTTATACTTACCACTTTAAAGGATAGATGAATAATAAAAATCTTTATTTTTCTCACCATTTTCAAGCAACTCCCCAATTAAGGTATGCTTAACATCATTATGTATAAGACCTTGAATTGGATCACCACTTTCATATTCTTGCTCTTCATGTAGTTGATGATCTTCCACTTGCTTGACATCTCCAGATATGATTATTTCATCCTGTGCCACAAGTCTGCTTAACACCATATTTTGATTAATACCACACAAATAATAAAGAGTCTCCCAAATTTCCTTTGCACTATCACACTGTGAGATAAATTCATAAATATCACTGTAAGAGCACAATATAAAATATTTAGGGCTTTAAAATTTTGGATATCCGCTTGTAATCATCTTCGGTATATCCATCTTTTGATTCTTCAATAACTATTGGACCTTTGACTATGATCTCCCAAAGATTGAGATCCCTATGCTTAATATAAAGTTTCACTGTTTTCTACCACAAAAAGTAATTAGTACATTTAAAAAGCGGAGTTCAATCAGAGTTAAAGTCATAACTAGTCATGGGATTAAAGTATTAGATGGTAAAGTCCTTAAAAAATAGTACTAGCTCTGATACTACTTGTTGGCCCGATTTAGCTAGTTAAATCACTCTATATGGGGTGAATAGGGTGGTGATCAAAGTTACAAAATAATCAAAATAAAAATGCGGAAAAGTAAATGTGGACAAGACATAAGTAATTTTTAACGAAGTATGCCTCAACCAGGCTTAGTCCCTCACCTAGAGTTCCCTAACTCTAGAATTAACCCAATTTTATAATGAGAGATAGTTACAACTTTAGAATACACCTACTATAAGTTCCAAGTCACAAGTTGACACCCCCAACAAGGCTTGGTAGCCCTTCAACTCTATGATTCCACCGAACAATACAACTTAATTGATTAAATAGCAAATCAAAGCTCAAGGTATGCAAGTAAGTATTGTTGCTTGTGCTCTCTCTTGTTTATACTTTACCTACAAATGCCTCTCAATTTATAGGTAGATGATGTTTGGAGAGGTTGATAGATCATTAGGAAAGTGATTGTCGCTTTAAAAAACGGAAGCATGATCTTCAATATAATTTCAAGGCCTTGAGAACTGTCTTTCTAGCCCTTGAATTCTGTAGTTTTGCTCAATGTTTATCACCTTGATTTCCAATGACTACTTGTCTTATTTCAGTTGAAGATTTGCTAAGTAGATTATCTAGAAGCTAATTTTTAGCAACAACAATCTTTCAAAATATAAGCTCAACAGATGTTATTATAATTAGGCAAATTTTGATGTTTTCAAAGATACTGGCACATAAAGAATCATAATCTCATAATCAAATTTGAATCACAAAATTTAATGTCATAATTAAAGATCACATATTTAAATTTGAATACTAATTCATCTCAAGATATTGGGACGACCTTCCCCTGATATGTTGTACCTATATTTACACAGTTACCGACACCTGATTTACTAGTATTTCTTAGGCAATTCCCTACTATTTTTCCTTAGTTTCGCGCCATAACATGTTTTTACAAAAGCATTTATCTATAAAATGTTTCACAAAATCCTGTGTTGTGGTTCTTTTGGAATCAACCTCTCTATGGATAGGGCTGCCGGTTGAGGTAAGGTTGTCTACATCTGGATCTCCCTAGACCCCGTAAAAGCGAAACCCACACTAGGAGGTGTTGCTGATGTATATTGTGACGACTTATATCAAATCAATTAAATAATATGTATTAGCATTCCAATATCCAATTAGAATCATAACATATTTAAACATTATAAATATTAAGATAATTCAAATATAACATGTTGAATACACCAATTGATTAATCTGTTTTAATTTTGTCTTTCATCAAAATATATTAATAAACATATTGTGAGCTTTAAGAAAGCTAACAGAAAGGTTTACAGTACTATAGAAGCACCAAGAAACATTGAGAGCAAATTCAATATATTCAAATCTGTTCGTCTCTGCCTTAGCTTCTAAACTTCAACACCTACCTTAGTGTAAGCCTTACTTATTATGATTGGAGCTAAACCTTTATGATTTTCAAAGCTGCATCTCTCAAAAATTGGGAATAGATAGGGGACGCATTTTCCTCCTTCTTTAAGGTCTCTTCGATCAAGAGCCTGAACTTTCTAGTTTCTACTGAACAGCCTTTAAAGCCTTCTTCTAGTTTGCTTCTAACTACAGGAGCTTATCCTACGACTGTGCAATTTTAAACTCTAGCATTTTGATGTACATGTTGTTCCTTGTTCACAACAGTTTATACCTTTACCAATGAGGTGAGTAAATGTCAAAGTGCATAAAGGTCAATATGAACAAGGTAGGATTTCCAAAATCTTTTGCAAATATGCCAACGTGGCAATATGTCAATACCTCTATAGCTCAGGATGGGTAAAGATCAATTTGAAAAGATTAGAGTTTTAAAAGTCATTTCAAATAGATCAAGGGGGATAAATGTCAATACTTCATTTGCATGTTCTTGTGCAGTTTTTTGTTTTATGGCTCTTTTTGAACTTTTTACTTGTATTCATTGATTTTTTCTTTCCTTTTCTTAGTATGATTTCATCCTTTTGAGTGAGAATTTAGCCATCAAAAATGTTTTTAGGAAAAATTCATTTTTAAAATTTAAACAAATTTGCTCTTAGATTGAATGAATGATTAAACTAATAGCCACAAGGATACGAAATTGGTTATGAAAGATTTCCAAAAGGCCCCAAACAATCCCTACAATGTTTGTTAGCTGGCTCCATCCGTACAACCAAGATATCTTCATCCAGTAGTAAATATATAACA
>NCQV01062010.1:0-13119 GCA_002740545.1 Lophocereus schottii
CAGGGGAAACTCTGTCCGTTTCGTCCTAGGATTTAAAGAAAAATATAAACACTCCTAGCTTTAGGGTTGGGGGCGTTACAGTTGATGCCTTAGCACAATGTTTCGATAGGCTTGGAACTCCTCCTCCAGGGAGTTTAGTGGGACGTCCATCTGGTGTGATGTTTGAGGTTGGGGCCCTTTGTGAGATTTGTGGCATTCAAGGCCACGTTGCTGCTAAGTGTCAAACTACTTTCCAGGGAGTGGAGTATGCCAATCTATGCAAAATTTCAACCCATGCCCACCACCATACAACAACCCCTACTCAAACACATACAACCTTAGTTGGAGAAATCATCCTAATTTCTCCTACCGTAACAACAACCCTTTGCCACCTAATGCCTCTCAACCTCAGCGCTCTGGTTTTCAACATAGGGTACCCTACAACACACCTCCCCAATAACCGCCTCCACAACTCAAGTCTAACCTGGAAAATCTAATGGAGCGCTTCATAGCAACCCAAACTAAGACAAATGAGGTTCTTAGTGAGCAAATCACTTAACTAAACTCCAAGTTCGACTCCATGGCCTCCCATCAAAAGGTAATAGACACTCAGATTGTACAGATCGCTCAACAGGTTAGCAGTTTATCTCGACCACAGGGGCAATTGCCGGGCCAGCCTGAGGTCAACCCCAGGGGTCACGTCAATGCTGTTTACACGAGAAATGAGGGGGTTGTAGAGAGTCCTGTGGTAGTACTTCAGGAAGTGGCTCCAGTTCCTATTTTTATAGGAACAACTACATTGAAGAAGGAAGGGGCTCCGAATCAAAAAGAGAAGGATCATGAACCCCCTCTGATCCGACCTTATCAGCCTTCTGTTCCTTACCCTCAGAGGTTGGTCTGGGCTAAACTCTCTCAACTTGAGCTCAAATTCGCGCGATTCATGGATATCTTAAGGCGGGTCTACGCTGATACCCCTTTCTTGGAGGGCCTCAAGAAAGCACCGACCTACTTCAAATTTTTGAGAGACTTCCTTTCCAAGAAAGGTGAGCTTGAGGGAGTTCCAGTGGTCCCTATGGGAGAGTTCTGTAGCTCAATTCTCCAAAGTCAGTCGCCATTGAAGTTGCAGTATCATGGTAACTTCTCAATCCTTTGCTGTATAGGGGGTATGCAAATCGAGGGAGTTCTTTACGATTTGGGGGCTAGTGTGAGTTTGATGCCTCTCTCTCTCTATGCAAGAGGCTTGAGTTGTTGAATTTGAAGCCCACCACCATGCTCATACAGCTAGCGGATCGCACTCTCAGGTGACCTGCAGGTGTTTTGGAGGATGTTCCTATCCAGGTGGGTAAGTTCATCATCCCCTACGACTTTATTGTGATGGATATGGATGAGAGCCCCCAAATTCCCATTATCCTTGGGAAACCCTTTTTGGCTACTGCAGGGGCAGTGATCGATGTGCAGGTAGAAACTATGTCCTTTCAGTTTGTGGTGAGAGGGTTGATTTTTATTTCCCTCCACCCTTACCAGCTTCAGTTCCTACTCTTCCTTCACCTTCTGAGGCCCCCACATATTCTGTCCCTCACGCCGCTAATTCTGGTGTAACAGTGTTTGATGGGAACGGAGGACCCAATATGAAGTCTGTAGTGCTGTCTGATTTACATCCACTAATTCTCACTACTTTTAGCGGCACTACCTTTCACCCTGGAAAGGTGCTAGAGGCAACACCATTCATCACTTCACCATCTCCACCTTCCTCCATCTCATCATTATCTACTAGTTTAAAGTAATGGTCAAGCTAAGGACCTAAAACAAGCGCTTCTTGGGAGGCAACTCAAGTTTTACTGCTTTCAAAAAAAAGAAAAAAATGAAAAAAAATGAAAATGAAAAAAAGAAGGAGATGAGAGGAAAAAGTTCAGGAAAAAAATGAGCGAGAAAAAGAAGCAACGAATTTGGAAGAAGATGACTTAGAGGGCAGAAAGTTGGCATGGGCACCCCATATCGGGCAGCATGGGCATGCCACATCTTCTCAAGGCTTCAAGGAAAAAAAGAGAGAGCAAGAAAATATATGGTGCAATGGTAAAAAATGTGGCACGATGCACCTTTTGAGTTTGCAGCGCACTAGCAGCATAGTGGCATGGGGGTCCCGTGCTTTGTGGCACAACCGTGCCACATTAAATCTCGACTGAAACACCCAATTTCGTCTTCTTCCTCTTTCTTCCCAATTCAAGCTTCCCCCTTTCTCTCTCTAAAAAATCGTAAGCTCCTCTCTCAACCTCACCATTACCCACTCACATCTTGCCCCAAAACTCTCAAATTCTTCCAAATTTCTCTACATTTTTTCAATTCCTTCACTTTCCGCTCAAAATTCTCACCTTTTCACCTCAAACTCATCCCATTCCACCACTTATTTTCTCTCTCTAAAACCCTAACCTCCATTGTTGAGGTTGAAGGTTGTAGAGAAAGAAATTAGCCCTTTTCCTGCTATTTTTAGCCCCTGCCTCTACTTTTGGTTCCTGATTTGTGTTCATTCACACCATGGGCAAGAAACGAGTTGGAGAGGCTTTAAGGGCTCCTTCCCAACCCAATAAACCATCAAGGGTAACCTCTTCTTCAGCCGCAATCGCTTCTACTAAAGGTACTAAGGATGTATACCCTCTTATTTTACCTGCTGGCACTAGGGGTTTGCAATTTTCCAGTGATAAACAAAAGTCACGCTATGAGCTTTTGGCCACTAGAAACACTAGTGAACAAAAGTATTTTCATGCTAACTCATTGAGATCTTTGGGAATATTGGATGAAATGTTGACTCTACTTGGTAGATTAGGGTGGACTGAGTATATAAACAGGCAANNTACATCTTATGATCGCCTTATGATTGAGTTTTTAAGTTCCCTCAATGTGGATTGGGATGGTAGTTATGGTGGTTATGAGGTCGCCATTTATTTTCATATGTTCAATATCAACCACCGGATGAGTTTAAGAATGTTTAATGAATTGTTGAGATTCCCGGTGGTCGACAGAGCTTTTAGAGATGTGCCCTCGTTGTGGCGACGTGATTCCGTTTGGCTGAGCATTACCTACTCCAAACGGAAGGAATACCATGACCGGTGGGGGAGACCTAGGATTTTTGACCCCCGATAGGCGAAGGCCACAGACATCTGGAATGTTGACCTGTGTTACCTGCAGCGCCTAACCGCCAATATTATTTTTGGGCATAACGACAACCAAAATGGTTGTCGGAAGGCAGAGCTGTTTATTATCTGGTACGCCCTGTCAGGTACCCCAATTGACACGGGGGCCTTCATAATCCGCCACTTAGCAGAAGTAGCCAAGACCAGCAATAAGAATATCATTAGCGTTGGCAGCACTATTACTGCCATTGCTAATGTCCTAGGTTACAGCTCGCGGCTCTCCACTCTCAAGCTCCATTTCCTAGGTAGTCACCTCGACCTTGGCACCCTCTCCCATATGCATATTATTGACACCCGAGGCGACACTATTAGATACGCCCACCACAAAACCATCCTTTTCACCCCACCCAGTGTTGCATGCACCACGGTCGCCAACAAAAGAAATTGAAACTACGAACAGAGGATTGTTAGGGCCACTGTTCTACCTAGGAAGGAACAGTCAGCAGTAGATGAGGACATCGAGTTTGATGAGGAGGGGGATAAGGAGTATGATGAGGAGGAGGAGGATTGAGGCAGGACGAGGAGAGCCCGAGCCGGAGGCTGGCCATACTGAGGAGGCGGCCATCCCACCACCTCTACCGTTCACGCATGAGATGGGTGGGTCTTCATCCTCGGCGGCATACATGCCGCTTGACCCCACCTTTTTCCAGTCTTTTTCCACCCTCCGTATGGACGTTTCAGGGCTTCGGGAGGGATTTATTGGCATGCAGGAAGATTTAAGTCACCTATCCGAGCGCATGGACTCCATCGAGGACAGAGTCTCTTATTTTCAGGGTTTCGTCAACCGCCATGAGGAGCAGGAGCATCGGCAGATTCAGAGGGAGGAGGAATGGGCTATGAGGGAAGCCGAGAGTACGAAGAGTGTCGGCAGATGAACGAGCTACTTTGGCACCAGTCGGAGTCAATTCGATAGATGGAGGAGCGTTTACGCTCCTTTTAGGGTGGTCAGGGCGGCTCCTCATCCTTCCCATCTTGATACCACCACATTCCATCCATTTCCTCTGCATGTCTGGACCCCTCCAGGACCTAACAGCACCCAGTGACTGTGAGTGTACCCCCCCTTCCCCTTCTTTTCTTATACATCACATTTTCGTTGAGGACAATGAAGGGTCCAAACATGGGGGGATGTTTATATCTGTTTAGTGGGGTGCATTGTATATATTTCCTCGCATTTAGTACTTTAGGTTTCATTCTAGTTTACTGGTATTCCTAGGTCATTGTTAGGTGTTCATTTCATTTCATGCATTAGGTACGCATACAGGTAGAGTTGCATTGTACATTTTTCATTTTCTAACCCTTGGTCTCGAGTGGAAACGTGTTGGTTGGAGCTTTCCAAGACTGTGATGTAATTCTTCCAACGCTTCTCTTCATTTATCTACTAGTTGACTGCTAAGGGTGATTTATTATTTTGGTTTTTGCTACCTTCAAAAAAAAATTCAAAAAAAATTTAAAACCCCTCCTATGAAGATAACCAAAGCGTTGGTGATTAGTTGGTTGACATGGTTGTGCATATTTGTGGGTTATTTGTGGCAAATATCTTTGGTTGATGATTTTAAAAGCATTTTGACCACATTGTTTGGTTTGCATACTGTTTACCCTTAAACTTCCCTCATCATGATTGATTATTCCTTTTAAGTGGGGTATCTTTGGGGCCAGTTGTATGTTTGGTAGTGTGACCCTTAAGATTTTGAGCTTATAGACTAATCCATCAATTTAGTCTCACATTTTCTTTTAAGTGTGTCTCTTCTATGACTACATCTCTAGAACTTGGTTTGATTCTCTTTGAAATTGCATTCAACATGTGCATTGTGATAATATGATAGAGGCATTCATGTGTTTCCTAAGCTACATAGCCAAATCTGCCACCCGTGTTTTAATGTTTGACCCCTTGGTTACCCCTTTGAGCCCTGTCCATTTTTGTTGTGAACCCTTCAGTATTAGCCATTGGCCTAAACACGTCTCCTACCTCTAAGCCAAAGTTAGTGGGGCAACACTTTGTTATTTCGTGGGTCGTTTTTTGGTGTTATGCAAATTGGCGGTTCATTTTGGTATATACGAGGATGTATCATAATGATCATTGGGGATAGAGTGTATAGTTATTGCGCGTTCCAATCATTCATTTCCTTTTCAAAAACAAAGAAAGAGAAAACTGTTTTAAAAAAAACAAAAGAAAAAAAAGGAAGAAGAAACTTGTTGAAATCCAAGTGAACGAAAGGGGAAAAAAAAAAAAAAACAGAGCAGAAGTGGTGAATGAGAGTGTTTGGCATGTTGTCGTAGTTCATTCCCGATGGTCTATCTGCGTAAGGGTGCATTCTTATTACGTCTTGATTAGGGAGTGGGGGTATAGTTGGTTCAACTGTTGGTTGCTCAATCGCTTCGGCTATTAGATCCTCATTTTCCAAATTATTTTCCCCCTTTCTACCTATGCCCTTAGGCTTATTACAACCCTGAAAAGTGCTCTTGATTATTGTTTTGCATATTGCACTTTCGCGGTGGAGAATTGAGAATCTTACCAAACCTATGGTAGTTTGTTCGATTGGAAGGGAATTGAGTGAACCTTCTTACATCTTAAACACATGTGAGGGAGCATATTTACTTTGTTTCTCCTATGAGAGTCACTGCTAGGCTTTCTAGCCCACCACTTAATTGGAGGCGTCTTGATTGGGGAGGGGTGTGATATGGTATAAATGGATGTCGAATTGAACAAGTGGTCTTCCTAACATTTTTGAATGAGTTTTGAAATTATATATTTATGCCTTGAATTACTCCACTAGTTATACACACGTATGCTTGAATTGACTAATCTCCCATTGGCTTTGCCTGAGGAGGCGAGTGGTTAGAGGTTTTTGACCCCCTCTCGGTTCATTCATATTTCAGTCTTGTTTGGGGACAAGTAAGAGATAAGCATAGGGGAGTTGATAAACATATATTTTACTTCATTTGGACTCAACTTGTACCTCCCATTTCGGCAGTTTTCGGTGAAACTTCAAGAGTGGTTAGAGGTTGATTAGGCAGGCTGATCGTGCCACCCAAGAAGATGAGAAAAGGCGGGGCAGCAAAGTAGCACAGTGGCACCAGGCCATGTGGCACGACCGTGCCACTTTAGTGTCTCCTGGTTAATTACCAGGGCAGATTGTAATTAGAGGAGTATTCAGTTTTTCCTCTCTTCTTCTCTCTCGAAAACAGTGACTTTAGGTTTTCTTTTAGATTGTTTTTGTTATTGTTGATTTCAAGGCATTGGATTGGAATCGATTTAGGCATTTGGTAGATTTTTTGCTGCAGTCAATAAAAAGTATGTTCCTTTACCTCTTTCCTTTGGTGTTTTAGTTCAAAGTCAATGCTTTTAATCATGTTAGCGTTTTTGATTGTGATTGTGATTGAAATGATGATTAGAGGTTAAATTTGTCATCTTGGATTGAGCGTAGCCCCTATTGTGCAAATTGAAACCATGTTCTAGGTTTTGTTAATGAATTTCCATGTTTATGACTGAACTCTTACTTAGCACGCTAAATGTTTGACGAATTGCCTGAAAGGATTGAGTTCCTATTTATTAAGTTAGAGTTTAGGAGATCAACGACAGTTGAATCCTTTGCTTAGAGCTGCTTTGTGAGCAATTTAATTTCTTGACATGAAAATAGTTAGGAGTTCAATTGGGAATAACGGCTACTAAATCCTGTGGTTTGGTTGATTCATGTTTCATTAAAATAGATAATTAGGATCACCTAATCATTCTAACGACCTTCGAGAGAAGGCGTAGATGCACTCTAATTGGTAATCATTCCATTTCAGTTGTATATGTGGGTTGAATTGCATGACTTATGTTTATCATCCAAGGAGCACAATAGTGTGGTAAGCCCTAATTCAGGACCCTTGTTAGTATTGATTTAGATAACAGCAGTAGTTTTTAGCAAAATAGAACTGTTACTTACTGAAGACCAATTTTAGTAGATTCTGGCCTAAATAGAGTGTTATATATTGGCTCGGTGGTTGAAACCGAGTTCTTTATGGACACGACCTGTACTTGCCATTGCTAGCTACCACTGGCACCGTGCACTTGCAGTATTTTCTGACATGCAATGATAGATCTTGTGAATAACTCAAATATAAGATTCTTTAAATGTACAAGAGTGACATATTTGAACAGTTTCTACGATTTGTACTTTTTTGTTTCTTTTAGTGAGATACGTATTTTATTTAGTGAGTTGTAAAAGATATCTAGTGAGTTTTAAATGTATTGAATGATGGATATGATTTAGTAAACAATACTAAGTATTCCTAATCAAAATGAGCGAATAGACAATATAAGACACAATTATGCATTCTTTGTTCATATTTTCAGATATGACATTTCTTTACCAATATATATTATATAGCTCGCTAACATCTGCTTACTACTATATATTATACAACAACATCTCCCAATGTGGGTTCCACTTTTGCGGGGCCTGAGGAGATCTAGATGCAGGCGTCTTACCTCTACATGCATCCTTACATGTATAGAGGCTGATTAAAAGAGACTCACAAAAAGGATTTTGTAAAAACATTTTAAAGAAAAAGAACTTTGTGAAAATAGTTAATAGAAAAAAACTAAGGATAAACAATAGGAGATGAGCTAAGAAATACTAATAAAGCAGCTGACAATAACTATATCAAATGTAAGTACAACATAGCAGAGGAAAGTGTCATACATGAACAAACAGTGGTAGGTAAACAATATCTCTTTCTACATGTATGTACTACTAGCATATAAACATGACATACGAAAAAAAAAAACAACAACAAAAAAAGACATCTATGGGGCCATCTCTCTAAGATCTAAGACTTTAATCTTATCCCTCCATAATCGCCTATCCTAAGTCATGTCCTCCGTCAACTCTACAACTGTCAAGTCCTCTCTAATCACCTCGTCCAAGATCTTCTTTGGTCGTCCCTACCTATTCAATTCTATATTCAGGGATGTTAATCGTCTCGCATCTCCTAACTGGTGCATCCATACCCGTTCTCTTCGCATGACCAAACCATCTGAGCCTATTTTCTCTCATATTGTCTTTGATGGGACTCATTTTAACTATGTCTCTAATTACTTCATTCTTAATTTTATCCATCATTATGTAGCCACACATCCGTCTTTTTTATAGGCCAATACTCCAATCCATACAACATAGCAAACCTGCCTATTATATGATAAATTTTGCCTTTTAATTCCACAGGAATCCACTTAATTACTATACAGCACACATGGAGCATACTTCCATTTTTGTCAACCCACCTTTATGCGCTGGTTAATGTTTTCATCAATATCCCCATTCTGTTGAATGATTGAGCCTAGATATTTAAACTTTTTGACCTTTGGTTTTGTCATTCTATCAATGGTAACTTCTCCCCCTCCTATTTTCTTCCACTGAAATAACAATGTAGGTATTCGATTTTCGATCTACTTACTCTAAAATCCCTAGACTCAAGTGTCTGTCTCTATCCCTCCAACTTATCATTAACCCCTCTCTGGTCTCATCATAAGAACAATATCATCGCAAATAACATACATCATGGTAACTTATCTTGAATCTCTTTGGTAAGTTCATCCATAACCAAAGTGAAAAGAAAAGAGTTTAAAGCAGAACTCTGATGTAAGCCCATACCAACGTAAAAGTCCTTGGTAGCTCCTCTTGGCGTCCTAACACTCGCCCAACCTCCCTCATACATATCCTTAATAATCCGAATGTACATATGCAATACTCCTTTCTTTTCCAAGCATCTTTATAACACTTCATATGGAACACTATCATATACTTTTTTCAGGTCTATGAACACCATGTGAAGATTTATCTTTCTATCTCTATACAATCCCATGAGCCTTCTAAGGAGGTAAATCGTCTCTGTGGTCGACCTGCCAGGCATAAAACTAAATTAGTTATCTGATATCAAAATATCCTTTCGCAACATTCTCTCAATCAACCTTTCCCATAACTTTATAGTGTGACTGAGCAATATTATACTATAACTCACTGAATATATATCGCCCACTCACCAAACATTATACAATAGTTCTCTTAAAGAGACGTAGTATGGGTTAATAAAACTCTTGAAGTATATCAGACTAAAACTACCCATATCATCGTCATTTTAAATTATGGTGCTGCTCTTATTCACTTAAAATCTGGATTGGTAATACTTGTAGCCAGCTTAGTTGTATGTTTGGAGAGAAATTACTATAAATTAATCAACTTTATGCTCATCAAGTTAAATTTAACAATATCCTCATCTTTTAGAATTATTATGTTTGTCTCATCTACTTGAAAGATAGATGGCCATTTTAAATAAATGAAATTATGAAAAAAATAGAAGTAAGGGATTTTAATCATATTTTTTAATCCCATTAATATAAATGAAGTTATCGAAAAATCAAATGTAATCTTAATAAAATAAATTGCAAGTAAGAAAGTGACCTACCTTATTAGTTGGATAGATTAATAAATTAAAGAAAATCTAAGCAAATGATGTCTATATAAAAACAAATTAATTAATTAGCCTTAATTTATTTTTTAAAAATGAGCCTATACCTTTTAAAAGGCAAAAATAAATAAAAATTAGAAAACTGAAAACAAGCCATGTTTTTGAGTCGAGCCGTTGACCTGCCAGTGCAGGAACTGCGTTGAACGTTCCCACCACAGCAGCATCAACTGAGATCTGCTCGTCTGGCACCACTAATATACTGATTGTACTTTACTTCCCCAGTTGTACGAAATAATTTGCGGTTTTCTTCGAGGGCAAACACAGGCATAAAAATCGGTATGGGGAAATCTGAATAAGATCAAGGCGTCATATGCTTCTGTATTTGCAAAAGTAGTACCTTAATATTGATAAGGGATTTTAAATATTAATAATCTTAATTTAGGGTATTAAACGAAACTAATTCCAATTTTAACATAGGCTATTAGCATGTCAAATATTGAGTTTGCATGCCAACACCGAGTTTCCTAGAGTTGACTCGATGAGCTAGTAGTTAACTTCGAAAGTGGGATTATTTTCGTCCAATGTCTCTAAAGTTAGGATCGTTAGCATCCAAATATTTACAACATTGATTCTTAGCTATACAGTCCACATTAGCACTTCGGCAAGTCAAACACCAGGGAATTCGATGTCAATTTAAACATATTAAAATTAAGGATTTTAAAACGCTAATAATTTGACCTTTGAGGCTGCTGGGCAATGATATAGCAATATTTTTTAATTCTTGGACTTCAATAGGCTAACCTTTCTAGATAGTTATTTTCGACATACGACCACCAAGCTTTGGACACCGTGCGTGACTCGCTGGAAACCTTATGTGTTTGCTATCTTTAATTTTAGCATGTATATAGTGGCGGTCACATATAACTTATTGTTTCACTCTTTCAGGGCATGCAGGCAACTAAAGCTGCTGAAAAATTCATAGAGGCAACAACCGGGTGTCAATTCAAGTTGTTTAAATGAGCATAAAATGGAAAGAAATCGGTTACTTATAGGGATGACAACTACATTCGAATTCGAAGCAGATCCGATCTGATTAGAGGCAAAACTATCCAATTTGAATTTGAGACAGAAAAAATTCGAGTTCGAATCCGATAAAAATAATCCAATTCCGAGTTGGATTCGGATCAGATTCGGAGGAAAGCTAAAATTCGATCCAACTTTCACTCCGATCCGACTAGTTTTTAAAATATAAGTTTAAATTTTAAAATTTTTAGAAATAAAACCTATCGAATATACCCACTCCCCCCAAATCCCAAGCTGCCAGCCAGCCAGCCCAGTGTTAATTTTTTGGGTCAGCAGTTTTTTTTAATATGTAAAAATTAAAATGTTGAAACCCGAATACATATCCCCAACTACTCTCTCTCATCGCCACTTTACTAGTTGCTCTTGCTGCTCGAGTTGCTAGTCGCTATAAGGTCTCAGCCTCTCCCTAGTCGCTCTCGGCCTCTCACTAATTGCTCTCAGCCTGTCGTTACTCACTAGCCAGACTGTCAGAGTAGTCCCTTAGTCCTCAGCTCCTCGCTCCAACTCTCTCTCCCTCCCTCTCTCTCTCTCTCTCTCTCTGAGCCTCTATCTTTTCACCAATTTCTACAATGCCGACAACGAGTATTTCATCGTCCTTCTCTGGTCTTTCGTAGTTGTTAAGACTTATAATTGTCGGAACATGTTCTCATTTGTTGATCTTGAAATATATTTCTTCTTCTATTTTTCATTTAGCTTAAATGTTCAGAATTCAGTTAATACGATATGCGAACGCTTATCATCACATCGTTAGGTGGGTAGAATATAGAACAATTGTATAAAATTATTGCGTAGCGAAAGAAATTATTTCGGATTAAATTAAATCCGATCCCAATCCGATCTGAATCGGATTGGATCTGGAGATTCTCCTTCGATCAGCCGGATCGAATCCAGATCGAATTTTCAGATTCAAATATAATCAAATACTGATTCGGATATTCCAATATCCGATCCGAATTCGATCATTAATATCCCGTGTTATTTATGACAAATGTACACTGTTAAAATTCAGTCGCAATGTGAGCTTTTTGGCAAATTATCATAATGGCCAAAACTTAACGTAGGGACGTTGAAAATAATTACGTACCCTAATAGATCAGCATATTGAGATCGACGAAAAACTTTGATATATTGTCATTCAAGACTCTTAAAAATGACTAAAATGAAAAGGTTCAGAGTTCTTTATGGTGGTAGCCTATTTTAAAAATGCAAATATTGTCATGGAGTTCCCAAAGTTCAAAATATGGGGTTCCAAAAATCCTACTGTAAACCGCCACCCATAAAGCTTTACTATAAACTAACCACCATTCATAATTGATACCACCGCCACCGGCCAAGATGAGCTTATATAGACCCCAGTCTCCTTTGCCATGTCACAACCAAAAACCCTTCCATCCACAAAACCACCATCTCTCTCTTTCTCCACCTCATCACCCCTCAGTGACTTCTGCATGGAGCTCCTCTTTCTCTGTCTCTTAGTAGCCTTTGTTTCGTTGACCTTTATCTCACTTCAAATCCTCTTCTACAAGAGGCAAGTTACGTCCAAACCAAACCTCCCACCCGGTAGGGTAGGATGGCCGATTATCATAGGAGAGAGCCTGGAGTTTTTGTCAGCTGGATGGAGAGGTTACCCTGAAAAGTTCGTATTTGATCGGATGGTCAAATACTCCCCGGAATGCTTCAAAACAAGCATTTTAGGGTACCTTACAGCCTTTCTTTGCGGGCCATCAGGCAACAAGTTCTTGTTCACGAATGAGAACAAGCTTGTCACAGTATGGTGGCCGGAGCCAGTAAACAAAGTCTTCCCTACCTCCCTTCAGACCGACTCTAATGAGGAGGCTAAGAAAATGAGGAGGCTTCTTCCTCAGTTTTTTAAGCCGGAAGCTCTCCAAAGGTACATAGCGATCATGGATACCGTATTCCAGAAGCAATTTGGCTCGTGGTGGGAAGGCAAAGATGAGATCCATGTCTTTTCCTTAGCCAAACAACACACATTTTTCCTAGCTTGTCGCCTCTTCCTCAGTGTTGAGGAACCTGATCACGTAGCCCGTTTTGCCGATCCATTTCACCTCTTGGGTGCTGGGATTGTCTCCATTCCCATAGACTTTCCTGGGACTCCATTTAACAAAGCTGTTAAGGCAGCCAAGGTCATCAGAAAGGAGCTTATGGTGTTCATTAAGCAAAGAAAGCATGATTTGGCAATGAAAAAGGCAACACCAACACAAGATATACTTTCACATATGCTAAACGTGGTTGATGAGGATGGGAAGCATTTAAGTGATTTGGATGTTGCCGACAAAATTCTAGGGTTGCTGATTGCTGGACAAGATACTCTTACTGCTGCCATGACTTTCATTGTCAAGTACCTTGCTGAGCTCCCTCACATCTATGATATTGTCTATAAAGGTAACCAATGAAT
>NCQV01062024.1:0-10853 GCA_002740545.1 Lophocereus schottii
AGATGAACTCCCAGAGTATATGAAGATTTTTTGCAAAATATTACTGCAAGTTTATGACGAAATGGAGGAAGAACTATCAAAAACAGGGAGATCATTTGCTGTACACTATGCAAAAGAAGAAGTAAGAATGGATATACAAAATTTGCGTCGTATGTCTTCATTGTAAACAAAATTAAAAGAAATTAAGTGACCTAATGACATCCTTTGACAGATGAAATATGCAGTGAAAGCTCAACATGAGGAATCAAAATGGCGGCTCCAAAGAAACAATATACCAACAATGGAAGAATACATGAAATTCGCACTTGATTCCGGTTGCTATCAGATGCTGATAGTGGTATCTTTCGTTGGAATAGGGGAAATCGCAACTAAGGAAGCATTCGAGTGGCTAAATGGAAAACCTCCAATGGTTCAAGCTGCGGCTTTTATCAATAGGCTCATGGATGACATTGTTTCACACCAGGTAAAAGAGTGAGTCCTTCTATAGGCCACTTCTATCTGATAACGACTAGTTTAGGAGTTAGCTTGTTAGGTTTGGTCTTGTCTCAAATGCAATGGTATAGCTTATTAGGTTTGGTCTTGTCTCAAATGCAATGGTAGGACTGGCAAGAACTCGTTCAACTTCATTATCTGAATTTTTCTAATCCGAAAGATTGAGCATGCTCTCAAAATTTTTGCCCAAATTTAAAATCCGAACAACCAGTCATGTTTGAATTTAAATCCAGGTTAATTTCGCATTTGGGCATTCAGAGCCAAGTTGTCTGATTTTTGTAAACCATTTTGAGTTTGGACAAATTCAAACAATTGGATAACCAGGGTTTGAACATATGAAAACTAAGTTTAGGTATAACTCTGGTTCAAATTCTTTAGAAATATTTATAAAATATTCAGACAATGGGGTTCAAACACTAAATATCATATTCATGTTCGATCATACATGCTTTCTATCAAAATTTTCAAAAGTCATATCACATATTTGGACTTTAAACAATCATGTCCAACTTTGGTTTTGGCTAGCCTCCGATTTATAATTCGAACAGGATCCGTATGATACACGAAGTGTGGCTTAAAATTAAAAGATTGAATAACTAGTTACATCATCAAAGGTGCACCTCCCATTTCGGGAAGCCCACTTTTAAAAATTTCATAGTTAAGCGCTCTTGCAGTGGCGAAATCTTAGGATTGGTGACTTCTTTGGAAGTTTCTTAGGCAGCGTGAGCGACGATGAAGCACATTGTAAAGGCTTGTAATAATTTGTGGGGCCAATCGACAATTCTTAAGTCGTTCATGGTAACTACTAAACATCAGAAAATTGGATATCAAATTGATTTTGCTAAGAAGAAAAGAATATTTCTTTTAAAAATTTTGTAGAAAAGCAATTTTCATCCTTTCAAAGGCACAAAGTTTAGTGGCACGATTGTCCTATGATCAATATGTCGTTGCACAGTATGAGCAGCAAAGAGAGCATGTGCCTTCAGCTGTGGAATGCTACATGCACCAATATGGGGTCTCAGAGAAGGAAGCATGCGATGAGTTTAACAAGCAAGTTGAAGATGCATGGAAGGATATAAATCAAGGCTTCTTTGATGCCCAAAGCCCTCCTAGACCTCTTCTTACGTGCATCCTGAATTTAGCTCGCGTGATTGACCTATTGTACAAGGAAGATGATTGCTATACCAATTCTACCAAATCCAAGCATTATCTCATTTCATTGCTCGTTGATCAAGTGGAATTGTAAGCAAATAAAATTTTCATGAAGGTTTTGGCCTTTATTGTGGCATTCCCACTTGATACATCTTGCGTATGCAATTATGGATATTGTTCGGTGTTTTCTTTTTGTTAAAGTATAAAATCTATCTTGGACTTTCAGCTATCAATTTAAACTTTTGGCTTTGGTAATTTTTGAATATAATATTAGCATCTTTCTAAGTAAAATGTCTCATATCTGAATTTCAACACCATCTTATTGGGTTATTTCTCAAGACAAGGAGGGTTTTATTGCATCCATGCTTCATGCATATGAGACATTCTCATGAGGGTGTGTCAGATTATGTAGCCTATTTTGGATCTTCAACGATCGGCTTACATTGTTTAGTTGAGATGATGCTTGATTGCTTGCTTTTTTCTAGGGGGGTGGGAGGAGTGCTTGTCAACAGTCTATTACTACTTGTTTATAACAATCATATTTATTTGACAACCTTTAATTTGATAATTGATAATTGATTACATCTTCAACAATTATTAAATGCATTGATTTAGGCTTGTTGGGTTCTAAAATTAGGATTAGGCACTTTAGAAAGGGTTTATAGGATGACAATAAAAAATTTGAACGAAATAAAACTTGTCTCTGGCAATAATAAAATAGTGAGAACTTGAAATTAAGGGGTTAGAAAAACATTTCTTTGTTTTTGGTCAAGCAGTCTCCATTTTTGTCTTTTAAATACGGTTTACGTTTTGACCATGTGTAGCCCACTTATCAGTTAGTTAAATAAAATGCATAAAACAAATGAAATTTCAAAGGATTTTTGCAATAAAATAATTTGATCTTTGGCGGTACTGGAAGTTGTGGTTCATTGTACATTGTAGGGTTTTAAGGGGATTTGTATATTTTGACTTCATATGGCAACGTAGAACCTGATGCACATTTATTTGCTGTGTTTTGATTAGTGTAATCGGGAAAAAAGGTTGATGATGACATAATTGTAGAGTTTCATCAAGGAGGTAAACTTTTGGATCGTGTTGAGCTAGAATATGCTGAGGATGGAGTAACTGAGATTGAGCTTGTTGACATAGATAATTTGTCAAATTTTGATATAATTGGACTTGCGAAGGACATCAGGTTTGCTAATGTGAAAGACTTTAACTATCTCATACATGTTATGAATTTGAGAGGGGTTTGATGACTTATCATAATGATTTTCAATTGTTAGATATAACTATTCTCGCTGCTATTAGGAGAAAATTGATTGTGTATTTAGCTTATCGGGTAAAAGTTGTTGATGCGGTTCTTGAATGACAATTTTACCTTGCCCTCCTATAGTTACGCAACAATAAAATGTGGACCCAATCAGCAGTACAAAAAGTGCAAGATTCTTGTAACAAGGGTGACCTATGTGGTTCATCAAGAGCTATTAGTTCCGAAAAGTCCAGAAGCACCAAAGCTAAACATACTCCAATGAAATCCCCTATTAATAGGAGAAAGCAAAAGACCCAAGACATAGGCCCAACTCCTAAACCAGTTCAAAAAATCTAAATAAACCCCCACCCTAACTACTAAAAAATGTGAAATACCTAAAGTAATTGATGTCCAAATGTCAACTCTTACATTACCTTTGCCCTTGTCACTCAAACATTAGTTGACACCCAAATAGCATCCCCTACCACTTCAACTCAAAAATCCCACTCACGTAAACTGGCCAAGGACTTAGACAAAGAGAAGAGCCTATTGAAGCAATTAAAAATGGCCCTAGATCCGATTGGGATTGAAAAAATCCAAGATTGAGTCATCTTGTCCATGGGATACATTAATAGAGGGGGATCCCTACACTGAAGGCTTTGGTGGGTGTAAGTATGCTCTTGAACCTAAGGATGACTTGGGGGATTTGAAGACATTGAAGTTGGCACTTCAAATGCAAAAGGCAAAATGAAAATTGATGTGAGTGTTGTTGTTAAGGATCATGGTTTGGAAAACAATGGTGATGATCATGGGGTGGAAACTGTTGTCGATGATGAGAAGACGATAGATGTTGAGGATGTTGATAAGGCGTGGGAAGTGGCTAGGGCTAAGATTGCTAAAAGCAACAGACAAAAGAAGATTAAAAAGGCCCAAGCCAAAAAGGTTGGGAAAAAGCTAAGTTGTTAATGACCAAGGAAAGGCCTCCAAGGTGGAGAGCATATTGATTTCAAAAAACTGAAATGATAGTTTGGAACTGTTGAGAGGTTCAAGGATGTAATCTCTATATTTGCAATAGGATAGGGGCATGGCTCCAAAGTTAGTGTACGTTTTTGACTCAAGAAGGAAAAAAGTTGGTGCAGTTTTCGAACAAGGCTATAGATTCAAGGTTTACACATCATGAGACAAAAATACAACAACATGGGTTGTTAAAACAATCAAAAGCTATCATATTTTCATCAGGAGTATGGTTAAAAATAGATAGTTGAAATAGAAATGGATTGTATCCTTAGATTCAAAGAAAATTCAAATTGGCTTGCTAAGAATTAATACATGTAAAAGAAAAATATGTGGTTGTTATCCTAAAGTGGACCGCTTATAAAGCTAAACAAACCGCTCAGAAATTGCTACATGGTTTGACATTCAACCATAACCTGAAGCTAGGGAGTACATTAAGGAGCTTAATAGTTCAAACCAAAGTAGTACTTCTATTGTTCAAACTAACCCTGAAATTACAAGGAATATTTCTATATTCTAGAGGAGGATTGTACAATTTGATGGCTCAATAAGAGTTTACTTTTAAGCTGCAAGCGTGTGATATGCAATAATGGCAGCTTCTTGAGTATAGTCTTAGGAGGTTTTCTACCATTTGCAATTGGCATAGATGGCAACAGCCAAATGTTTCCAATTGCACGTTGAAAGTGAAAATAATGACTCTTGGGAGTGGTTTCTTCAAAATATGAGAGATTGCCATAGAGGTAGTAATTGATCTGGTTAGGCTTTTATTTCAAATGAACACAAGGTAACCAATAACCTTTTTATGCATCTAACTTAATTATTTTTTTTCTTCAAGCCCGTAACCGGCCAAATTTGTGTTATTATGCAGACAATACTTCATGTTGTGGCTATTGTATTCTTCAATTGTAAGCACAGATATTGTGTTTGGCATATTTATGCAAATTGGAGCAAGACTCATAAGGGTGAAGAATTAAAGATACTATTTTAGAATGCAACAAAACATACAATCAGACTACTATGAGATATGCAATTAAGGCCCTAAAACAAACATCGTAAAAGTCAGTTGCAGATTTTCAACTTTGGAACCCAAGGTTGTTTTGTAGGGATTTCATGAGAAAGAATTATACGTGTGATGTCATTATTAATAATATGACTGAGACTTTCGATGCATATACTATACATGTCAGAACTAAAAATTTGATAGACATATTAGAGGATGTTGGAATGGCTTTGGCGGAGAGGATTTTGGTAAAAATAATAAAAATAAAAAAAAAAAGTCATGAGGCAGGCATCTCAGGATGACACATGCCCTAGAATTAGAAGTAAAATGAAAAAAGAAGTAAGAAGTTGCTTCCTTATTCCTTCTAGCCAAAAAAAAAAAAAAAAAAAACTCTTCCAAGTTAAGTACAAGCTAGACAACGTAACCTTTTTGTGGATCTTAAGACTGCCAAATGCACGTGTGAAAAAGGAATACCTTATTGCATGCCATTGCATGTGCAATATGTATGCAACAAGAGAAAAGGGTTTATGTACATTCTTACTTCAAAAGGGAGAGGTACATGAGAACATATGAAGGTGCAATATCTCCTTGTGCTGGAGAAAGACATTTGCCTCAAAAGGAGACGCCATGTGAACATCCATGAATTAAGATAGGACTTGGTAGACCAACGAAGAACAGAAAAAAAGATCCCCACAAATATCCAAATAAGGTAGGCATATTAACAAAATATCAAAAGCAGATGGTGGGCAGAAATTGGAAGGGGATTGGTCATGACAAAAAGGGTTGCCCTAAACAGCCAAAGTCATAAGATAATCAACCACCTCCACATGAGGAGTATTCCGCGAAAGCAAGCTCAGCTTGTCAGTGAGCCAAGTAAAGAAGGAAGAAAAGCTAATGTTAGGACAAGGCCCAGTAGGGGTAAAGAAGCTACTAGAGCTAGAGCAGAAAGCAGAGGAAGTGGAGCTAGTACATCGGCGGAGGTAATAGATAGAAGGGATCTACGAGGGCAAGTTTTAAAATTTGACTGTTTTTTTAATTTTTTCTTAAAATATTGGTTTCTCACATTATGATTTCTTTTACAATTTTGCCTTAGGATTTTCCATCATCATCTGGACCAATATCCATCATAGACCAAGATCGACTACTCATTATCAGTAAAAAATTAGTAGTTAGCACTCTTACTTATACAGTGATTGGACAAAAGACACATTCAATTTCAATAATTTCACACCTAACAGGTTACTTCTTGGTTTCATTTATACATTGTTTCGTTAGGCTTTCACCCAGTGTGAAAAATTTTCCACTATTTCCTCGTAGAAAGAATCAAATTCTATCCATATTACACTTTAGAAACGAAAAAATACAATCTTAATTATTTACTAGAATTACACATGCTCTTACATAAAAGAAGATGCAGTCATTGATTCTCCTGAGAAGCGCAACCTTAAACACTCTAAGATCTTTAATTTTTTCAAACTTACAACCTTTTTACCTTACCCTTTCAGTGGAGAATCCATGTTATGTGCAACCTTTCTTGGAGTGTCGAGTGTGAAGAAACATGTAGATTGTAATAGCTCAGGTTTCAGGAGCAATGACTTGTTTGTTTGAATGTTAAATTTATGTGTGTGCATCAGGTTCAATGTGGCTACCAACACTTTCACTCTAGGTTTTTTATGTAAGGGTATGATTTAATTCTTAATGTGTAGCGACAACATGGGATGATATTGTGTAGCCTGTGAAAGCTTACTTTTGGCTTATCTACCATTCATTGAAGGATATGAATTTATGAATTACAAGTTAGTGCACTGGTAACTCCCATATTTCGGTTCAAAACTTGTAATTTGCCTTACATATTTAGTTTCTGCATTGCGATCACTTACTACCATTGAATTTCAAATTTCCTTTCATTCATTTCATTCGTTCAATATACCACCAAATTTTACATTTATCTCCACAAAAAGTTTTTAAGCAATAATCCTCTTTCATCTACCCTATAAACAATTATAAAACATGAACCCGTACCTCCCATATCTGTCCACTCCACACTATTAGTTTCCCATGACCAATATAACCACAAATAAGAAAATAGTCAAATACGTCCACATTTTGTCCATGCCCACACTTATTTGAAGCTTTAACTTTTAGTGCCATGGGTTGTCTTTCATTGCCTTCATTTCTTCCTCAAATATTCCCCTTTTCTCCTTCTCCTTCGTAATCTCACTTCTCTATTTAGCATATTTAACAGTTGTGACCCATTAGTTTCATTGCCTTCATGACTTCCTCCCTTTGATTCTTTCATGTTTCTCACCTCAATTCGCATTCTCTCAATTTACCAACCAACTCTTCCACTATCTCTTCCAATATCTTGTTCTTTCCAATGACATTCATAGTGTTCTTTTCATCCGATTTGAAAAACCCACAATCTTCATTGACCTACAAACATATACATCTCAATCCTAGTCAGCTTATCATGCCTTGGGTAACGAAAAAAGTTTTCATATATAACCTCTAAATGATTGAACACCTTCTTATAATAGAGAGCACTTTTAAGCATGAGAAATGTATCCATCTAGTGGTTACATCTTGATGCAAGTCCTTGGTATAAACAAGAACACACATCCTTACGGGCTGAAGAAATCTTTATTTTCTACCTTGGGAACTCTTAAAATACTTAACGCACTCCTTTACTTTGAAAATAACCTCATCCACATCTTCTAGACATTCCTTAACAATCAAATTGGGAACATCAATACAGTAATGAACATGGAGACAATCACCATCACGCATAAGCTTAAGTTGGCTTTTGAATGTCAATGCAAATGTCATTCAATAAAGCATTGTCAACAGTCAAGCACATAACGTTCTTATCAATGCCCTAATCTTTCAACAATTTTTTTTACAATAGCTGCACTATTATACGGATATGGCAAGAAGAGAAGTTCAAGATTTTCTTACACACAGTCCACCTATTATCAGTATAATGGACAATAAGTAAAATGTAACCATTAGTGTTCATGGAAGTCCAATATTTAGATGTAAATAACACTTTATTAGAGAAGGATTGCAAAAACCGTTTCATTTTTTCCTTTTCACATGTAAACAACTTAACACACCATTCTTTGTTGTTCTCCTAGAAAACACCTTGACATCCGAATTTAAGAGAAAGAACAAGTCTTTCACACCATCATATTCACAAAACCAACAAGGTAGATCATGTTTAACAATGCAAGCAATATCATTTTACGAAAACTCGCAGGATCCAAATCAGGATGTCTATTTCCCAATGAACTAGATCTACCATCCAAAAGAAGTTGCCCAATGTCTCTAAAATTTCTTTTCTTACAATGATTTAAATGTCTCTTCAAATTTTCAGTCTCATATTTGCTATCTCTAAGGTAATCTTGGTCATAGTTTTTGCACTTGCAGAGCAAATTAACATCCTCATCAAGTTCAAGGAATTCATAATGCTTTCAAACAGTAGATGTTAGTTTTCTTTGGCACTTAGGAGGCTTACCATCAACCATTGGCTTATATGCAATAGCCTGAAGGCCCTGAACTGTTGTAGACTTCTTGGCATACTTACTATCCGTCTTGGCTACTTCCTCTTCCTTGTTTGACTCCACGTGAATCGGCATGGAATTGTCCTTCGTTGAAGTCTTCTATAAATGAAACAACTAAATTTTACGTTAGAAAACAGAAAGGAGCAACCACTAAACAAAAATGAAATTAACTCAAGTAAAAGAAGTATACCTCGCCGGACTTCGTGAAAAGCATGGTCGGAAACACTATTACTAAAAGTGAGAAGAAAGATTAGCAAAAAAAAAGCTTGTTGAAAACTACGGTTAAGATAGCAGAAAGGAATGTTCACACCTCACTGGAAAATCAGTCACAAAAAATTGATATTAAGACCGATCAAAGAAAATCAGTACAATCTTGCCCAAAACTAAAGGCATAACAAGGTAGAATAAGAGAGAAGAAGAACTATATCTCACCGAAATATAACATTTGTTGCCAAAAAATACTGAAAATTAAAAAGAGAAAAATGTTTAACTTAGATCTAAGTTGAAACTACAAAACAACACTCAGAAAAATCACAAAAAACTAAGATCTATGAGAAAACGGTACAAACAGTCGATACTAGGCTTGAGGAGTCTGCAGTGGCTAGAGGGGGGAGAGGGAGGAGGGCAATAATATGTGAAGAAGTGAGAATGGGATGTGGGAAGCAGGATGAAGCTTCTAGAGGTCGATATTGAGGTTGAGGTTAAGAGAGGTAGGGTTTAAGTGAGAGTGTGTGACTGAGGAATGAGTAACTTAGTGAGGAGTTAGGGTTTCCAGTTTCCTTATGCGCTACGTAATTAGGGCTCGTGATGAAATGAAATCCTTTTCCCTTATTTTTTAAAGATATCAGCCGTAAAAAAATCCAAAATTCGCTCTAAAAGCCCAAAAGGCCCCTTTTTTCCACCTAAAAATAACTAGCAAATGGTAAATGGTAAATACGTTATCGGTAAATGGGTTGATTCGTTTAATCTGTTTAATTAAATTTGTTAAGATTCTCGACTTGAACCTAACCCAATTAATTAAATAAATTTACAGTTTTAGCCTATTTATGGCCATTAAGGTTTTGGTGGGTTCAATTTTCGTGAATGTGGTGAGTGTGTATGTGCCCCAAGTAGGCCTGCTGGAGGAAACTAAGAAGCTCTTCTGGGAGGACCTAGATGAGGTCATCCAAGGGGTCCTTTGGAGCGAGAAACTGTTTATAAGAGGAGACTTTAACAGCCATATCGGCGCGGAGGCAGCGGGTTATGATAAGGTCCACGGGGGCTTTGGTTTTGGAGAGAGAAACGCGGGAGGGGTCTCCGTGTTAGACTTTGCGGTGGCCTTTGATTTATTGGTGGCCAACTCCTTCTTCAAGAAGAAGGAGGACCATCTAGTGACCTTCAAGAACAGCTCTTGCAAGAGCCAAATTGACTACTTCCTAATGAGGAGGGAAAATAGAAGAGCGTGTAAGGACTGTAAAGTGATTCCCAGCGAGTTTCTGGGAACTCAACATAGGTTGCTGGTTGTAGATGTAGTGTGCAAGTATCCTAGGAGGACGAAGAGGAGAGTCGGAGAACCCAAAATTAAGTGGTGGACCCTTACGAAAGAGAAGGCGGGGTTAATAGCAGAAAGAATAGTCGAGGAGAGAGCTTGGTGGAGGGCAGAAGACGCCGATTCGATGTGGGAGGCTGTGGCGGACTGCATCCGAAGGTCGGCTAAGGAAACTTTACGTTTTTCCAGGGGAGGCGGCAACAGGATGGAGGGCGCCTGGTGGTGGAACGAAGAGGTAAAGGAGAAAGTCAAGGCAAAACAAGAGGCTTACGCGAAGTTCATGAGCAGCAGTTCGGAAGAAGAAAGGGAGCAAAAGAAGATTGGATACAAGGCGGCCAAGAAGGTAGCCAGAAAGGCGGTGGCAGTAGCAAAGAGCCAGGTATTTGATAGATTGTACCATAGATTGGGGACGAAGGAAGGGGACAAGGAGGTTCTTAAACTGGCTAGGACGCGGGAAAGGAAGACTAGGGATTTGAGAGTAGTAAGGTGCATCAAGGACGAAGAGGGTAAGGTGTTGACTGAGGATGTTGAAATTAAGGAGAGATGACAAAGGTTCTTTGTTAAACTCCTAAATGGGGAAGGGGTGCGAGAGGGCTCTCGTAGGGGCGAAGAGAGTAGGGATAAGAGTACGGGTGATCTTATAACAAAGGAATAGATCAGGGAGGCCTTGAAGAAGATGGCGAATGGAAAGGTAGTGGGCTCTGACCAGATACCGGTGGAGGTTTAGAAGTTTATGGGGGAGGTAGGTCTAGAGTGGCTCACAGAGCTGTTCAGTGTTATTTTTAGGACCGCCAAGATGCCCAGAGAGTGGAGGGCCAGCACAGTCATCCCATTATACAAAAACAAAGGGGATAT
>NCQV01062025.1:1234-11446 GCA_002740545.1 Lophocereus schottii
CTAAAAATTCATATTTTCACTACTTAGATGGATATTCGGGATTCTTTCAAATCCCTATCCAACGTAATGATCAAGAAAAACTACTTTTACTGGTCCTTATGCTACATATGCTTATAGTAGAATGTCATTTGGGCTATGTAATGCTCCTGCCACATTTCAATGTTGTATGATGGCCATTTTTTCTGATTTTGTTGAGGACATAATGAAAGTCTTTATGGATGATTTTTCTGTGTATGGTGCAACCTCTGACTAGTGCTTGAATAACTTATCCAAAGTTTCGCAAAGATGCGAAGATGTGAATTTGGTCTTGAATTAGGAGAAATGTCATTTTNNGGTGCAAGAGGGGGTTGTCCTTGTTCATATTATCTCTAGCAAAGGTATTGAAGTTGACAAAGCAAAGGTGGAGGTGATTGAGAAATTGCCACCACTAACTTCTTTAAAAGATGTGAGGAGTTTTCTTGGACACGTCAGTTTTTACTGGCCAAAGACTTTTCAGAAATTGCAAAACCTCTTACCCAATTGTTTGTCAAGGATGTGCCTTTTGAGTTTAATGAAGAATGCCTAACTGCTTTTCATAGGTTAAAAGAGGCATTGATCATCGCCCCAGTAATGCAAGCGCCAGATTGGGAGCTACCTTTTAAAGTAATGTGTGATGCAAGTGACTATGCAGTAGGGGCTATTCTGGGCCAATGAAAGGACAATAAACTGTATGCCATATATTATGCAAGTTGTACTATTGATGGTGCTTAAGTGAATTATGTCACAACTAAGAAGGAGTTCTTAGCAGTTGTCTTTGCCTTATAAAAATTTAGATCCTATTTGATTAATTCTAAGGTCATTGTTTTCATAGATCATGCTGCTTTGAAACATTTAATGAAGAAATTTAACTCCAAACCCCAACTCATTAGATGGGTCCTCCTTCTTCAAGAGTTTGATTTGGAAATCAAAGATAAGGCCTAGTTGGCAAATGTGGTTGCCGATCATCTATTTTGTTTTGGCCCACAGGCCACTCCTAGTGAAGAGGTACCCACTGATGACTCTTTCCCCGATGAGAAGCTATTCACTATATCCAAGCAAGCTACCCCATTGTATGCTAATTTGGTCAACTTCAAGGTGTATGGAATCTTACATCTAGGATTGTCCTACCAACAAAGAAAGAAGTTCTTTACAGATGCCAAATACTATATGTGGGAAAAACCTTTCCATTACAAGATATGCGGAGATGGGATTTATAGAAGGTGCTTGCCTGAAGAAGAGGTTCATAGTGTCGTACACCATTGCCATGCTTCAACTTATGGTGGCCACTTTAGAACAAATAAAATGATTGCGAAAGTACTCTAAGCAGGCTTCTATTGACCCACACTCTTTAAAGACATAAGGAAATTTGATATGACTTGTGACAGATGTCAGTGAACAGGGAATATTTCTAAGAGACATGAGATGCGTCAAAGTGGCATACTTGAGGTAGAGTTATTTGATGTATGGAGGATTGACTTTATGGGTCATTTTCCTCCTTTCCATAACAACCTTTACATCCTTGTGGTGGTTGACTATGTTTCTAAGTGGGTGGAAGCGATTGCCTCTCTAACAAACGATTCAAAGGTTATCCTTACATTTCTCAAGAGAAATATTTTCACATGATTTGGCACGCCAAGAGCTCTTCTAGGTGACAATTGCATACACTTTTGCAACAAGCCTCTTGAGTTACTATTAAAAAAATGGGATATTTCATAAGATTGCTACGCCTTACCATCCCCAAACAAGTGGGCAGGTGGAACTCTCAAATAGAGAATTGAAGAGCATCCTGGAGGAAATAGTGGATCAACCCCGTAAAGATTGGGCCGTCAAGCATGATGATGCTTTTTGGGTATATCGCACCGCTTTTAAGACTTCTCTAGGCACCACTCCATATCAGTTGGTGTTTACAAAGTCTTGTCACTTGCAAGTAGAGATGGAACATAAGGTATACACGCTATAAAGACACTTAACTTTGATCTTAAGGCAGCCGGAGAACGGAGATTTTTACAGCTAAATGAGCTCGATGAGCTAAGGTTAGAAGCTTATGAGAGTTCGCATATTTATAAAGAACAAACTAATAAGTGGCACGATAAACATATCATGAAGAAAAGGATCGAAAAAGGAGATGCGGTGCTATTATTCGACTCCAGACTGAGATTGTTTTCTGTCAAACTAAAATCCCGATGGTCAGGACCCTTTAAAGTCACCAAGGTCCAACCCAATGGAGTAGTTGAGATATGGAGTGAGTTCACGAGTGCATTCAGAGTTAATGGACAGTGATTAAAACCATATTTTGTGGGACAACCTATTGATAAAGTCAATGTCCATACACTTACGAATCCAAACCAAGCATAAAAGAAGGGTCAAGCTCTTAACCTTAGAAGAGCGCTTCTTGGGAGGCAACCCAAGCTCATTTTCTTTTTTCTTTTCTTAGCTTTTCTTTTTACTGTTATTAAAAAACCAAAAAACTATGAATAAAAAGTTTGGCACTACAGCCAGATCCCCAGAATCACGGCCGTGGAGTGGTAACCTAGAAAATTGAAAAAAAAAAGGGACCAGTAGACACCACGGTCAGGCCATGGTGAACCTCATGGTCCATGGCGTATTGTTATGGCCCACGGTCTAGGTTTTTCACCATGGTGCCCACTCATCTTCCTCACATTTTATCTTCAACCTCACGACACTCTCTCTCTCTACCTATAGTTTGCCTCTCTAAACCTTCCATGGCTAAAACCTTTAATCTTCCCTCATTTTTACTCCATTTTCACTCATTTTAACCCAAAATCATTCCTTTTTACTCAATCTGTTCTCTTCCCCACAAATTTCATCTTTTTCTTCCTCTTTTTCTTCAAATTCATCTCACTTCACTATTCAACATACCCATCTTCTTCTCTCTCTTATTCTTCTTCTTTTTACTTAATTTCTTCATTTTCGTCTTCAAATTTTTCTATTTAGTTCTTAGTTCTAGTTTTTGGTTTGGTTTTTGCAACAATGGCACCAACCAAGAGACAAGGGAGGACCAAAGACTTTGGATCTTCAAATCAAGCACCATCTCGACCTCAAAGGACATCCTGAACCTCCACAGCTAGAGATAACATTCTTCAGCCTCTTGGTTTGACACATCCTGATCATGTTGCTCGATATAATTTCTTGAATGAATGTATGGTTGTAGCAACTAGATATTATGATGACGAACTATAAGCTCAGTTAGGAATGTTGGACGATATTCGATGATTATTTGCAAGAGGTGGTATGGGACACTTTTTAGCAATCCAAGAGCACACATATCGAGACTTGACCCTCGAATTTTTAAGTATACTCCATGTCGAGGTCACTACAGGACCTCAATGTCAAGTCGGATACATATAGTTTTATTTACAGGGTCAATTAAATAAATTGAACTTAGGTACCTTTAATAGTATCTTCAGTTTTCCACCTAGTATGGATTTATCGAACCGCCAAGTCCCCCGTGACTTCAACCCGAATGTATTTTGGAAAGAACTTTTAGGGAGTGTTAGGTACAGCACTAGTTCATCAAAGTGCACACATATTAGAAACCCTTGCATTAGAGTAGCTCAACGTATTTTGGCTTATTCCCTTTTTGCTCAGGACGATAGTCTGAATGTCCCGAGATTATTTGAGCTGTACTTCTTGTCATGTATGCTTGATGGTGTCCAGCTTGACCTCGTTTCCTTTTTAGCCAAGCAATTGCATGCTGCTGCTGTGAGCACTAAAGGTAGGATAGTCATACGTGGGATTGTGACTACTATTGCTAGATTTTTAGGTGTTGAGCTCAACCTTGAGGATGGAGTTCCTAGGTCCGAGCAGCTTGATCAAGCTGCTTTTGAAATTATAAACTTTTGTAAAGTTGAGGCTGGGCTTTTATGTTGGATCTAGCATGGGGACCGGCTTTTGCCATTTCCCAATATCGATCGAATCGCCGTACTTCACCGGGCTAACCTTTATTAGGTCCCTGGTGATGAGGAAGTTGTTTGACCCACACCCCATAATGAAAACCCTCATTCTAGTAAAGTCGAACCTAGTTCTTCTTCTTAATCACCACTTCCTAACTGTACTGACCTCTGAGACAACCTTAGATTCATTCAAGAGGAGCAAGTTTCCCTTCGAGCATTTGTTGCTTCTGAGAATGCAGCTCTTCGGGACTTTGTCCAAGAGCGCCATGATGAGCTTCATGGGATGCTTGCTACCTAGACACAGTATTTTCAGGACTATACGGCATGTCTAGAGACCTGGTAGGATTGACATATCTCCTATGGCCAACCGCCCCATCCTCTACCACTAAATCTTTTCTGATTGTTCTGTGCTAACCCTCTTCCCTTTTTCTATTCTGTGACCTCATTTAGCGTAGTGTGTGATTTAAGCATGGGGGAGTTAGTCGTTCCATTAGCTGTTTGATGCCTATTTTGGTTTAATGTGATTGTGCTTTGTATATGTAATTTGTGATAGTTTTTGGAGTTTTTTTATTTAAGTTTTAGTTTTGTTTAGTAGTGCATTTAGTTTTCTCTTCATTCTAGGATACATTTTGGTTTTTTTTTTCAGTTCCTTTGCATTTTAGTTTTCATTGTTACCAGGCGCATGCATAATTAAAAAAAAAACAGATAAATAAATAAATTAAGAAAAAAAATCCTCTGATGATGATCTTTCTAGATTTGGTAGACTTCTTTAGTTTAGTTTGATCCTTTGATTCACCAAATTGTGCATGAAAAGTTTGTGAATGAGTTTTCAAAATGATATTCATGTTTTGACCACATGTTGGATGCGAGTTGACTTACCCCATGAGTCTTTACATGAATTTTGGTATATGTTTACTAAGTGAGCTAGTTTTGACCTTGGTAGATGTCCCGTCAGATTTTGAGCTTTTAGAGGCTCTTTATTAATTTTTTATGTTTCTTTCCTGTGTGACTCTTCCTCGATTTCATTTCTCTAGAACTTGCTTTGATTCTTATTCAAGATCACATTTTGCATATACATTTAAGCAATATGATTGAGACATTTTTTTTCTTTGATTTGTTAAACCCCACGGCCAAATAGCCACCCTTGTTTTGTATTGTATCCCTTGTTAGTCCCTTTGAGCCTATATCTGATTTTCTTGATTTAAACCTCCTATCATAGCCGATGGCCAAATACTTCTCTTACCCTTAAGCTAAGACTAAAAGAGCATTTCATTCTTTTGCATCATAGGGCACTAGTAAGGTGGATTGTTATCTTTTAGAGAATTTTGGCTGTTTGGTGAAGGGATGTGTGAATTTGATAGATCCCTTGTTTCATTGTACAAGGTTTGGAGAAGAGTTAGAATTTAAAGTTCTTTATGGATCTCCCTTTAGTTATTCTTTTCAAAAAAGAAAAAAAATGAAAAGATGAAGGGAAACAAGAAAGGATCATCAAAGAAAGAAAGAAAAAAAAGAAGAAAAGCCAAAAATGGAAGAAAGTGTTAGCCATGTTGGGATTATAAGTTATTTGTAATTTTTGACTCTTTCTCTCCTCAGTTGGTGATTTCTTTTGATAAAATATAATGATCTAAGAAGGCTGTAGTATGGTGCATTGGAATTGCTTGGCTCTTGGTCTCTGCCTTTTAGCTCCTCATTTCCAAAACATTTGTTCCCCTCTTACCTTTACCCAAGGCCCCATTACAATCCTATGAAAGTCCTTGTGTTTGTCTAGTGTGTTTGCATATTAGTGATGGCGAATTTGAGAGTCATGTCAAGCTTATGGTAGATTTGAGTCTAAGGAATAAGAATTAAGAGAACCTTCATTATTATTAAACACATGAGTAATGAGAGCCACATGACTATAGTGAGGTTCTACCGGCCTTGCTAGCCTTACTAGTTTCATACGTTGAAATGATTGTATTTGACGATTTAGGGAGATTGATTTAAGTTTAACATTGTGGTTTATCAAAAGGTTTTCAAAAATTTCATTCCCTAATATGTTTGTTAATGATTTTTGTATCTTTTTAGGCTACCTTTGGATCATCTTTGCCATTTAAAAGTTACTTATATCTATCCTGAGGGGGCTGCGTGTAGTTTTATTTGTTTTTACATTGCTTAAGGACAAGTAACAGTTTAAGCATGGTGGAGTTTGACAAGTGCTTTATGTATCATTTTTAGGAGAATTATGTGCTTAATGTTGTTATTTATACTCATGTTCTCGATTTATGCTTAGATATGGTTGTTTGAAGTGATTTGCAAGATTTTAAGCTTTTTACCAAACATTTGATCCTTAATAGATGTATTTTGACCTCCCCCATGGACACCCCTATGATGCTATGCCCGTGGAGCAAGAAAAGAGTAGAAAATCAGTTCTAGCACATACCACAATCGGACCGTGGTGTCTGCAATGGACCATGGTGAATAGAGAAATTGTTGCCTCTCCGTTTTCCTTCGGCTGTGCGGCTGAAAACATCCCAGTTTTCCTATAAAAAGGCTTCGTTTAGGCAGTGGCAGAGCAGAAGAAAGTGCATAGGAATATAGAGTAGCATAGTTTATTCTTCTTCTAAAATTTTTGTTCTCTTTAGTTTAGATTTTAGTTTGGTATTTGTATTGGGAGTAATCTTGAGTGTGAGTATTTGATCTTGAGGCGGTTTTGAAGCCCTTGGTCTAAGGCTATTCTCAGTCAAGCCCTTTTGCTCAGATTTTGCAAAACATTGATCACTTGTTTAATCCTCAGTCATGTGTGAGAAGTTTAATCTTTGTCTAGGGATTTAGCAGCCTATGAAAGTGTTGTTAGATTATGTTTTAATCTAAAGAATTGTGCTTATTTTTACAATTGGTTTGATTTTGTTCTATCAAGTGATTATCATGTTGTGAGTAGATTTTTAGCCAAAGTTTGCTTGCACACTTGAAACAATAGGGTGAAAAACTGAAAGGTGACATTTGGTTGTTTGACTGCTTGATAAAACCTGACATAACGTCGTCTTGAAAGAGAGTTTTGCATGTTAGGAGGACTAGAAAGTAATTGAAAATGTTTAACTTGGATTAAGACAAATTAGTTCGAAAGAACGAATTTTGCTTAATTTAGGAAAATTTGATTGATTTCGTAAGAATATGCCAAATTTTTGGATAGATTGCAATTCCTCGAGATTAACCTGTTAGAGAAGCAGCACATGTTTGTCAGTTTGATCCAGTCACTTTTCATAACTACATAAATTCTTAGGTATGTTCCCTTAATTTATTTAAAAATTAGTGAATTAGAAGTTGTTAAATCGAACCATTTGAATTAGAATTTTACTTAGCATAATCTGATAGACAAGATTCGATAGATTACGTTAGTTCCTGAGGAACGATATCTTTTATCTATACTACGACTACCATGCGCTTGCGACAGTGGCCAGATATCACTTCGATATTTTGGAGGAGCAATGAACTTGATTTTTATTAATTAGTAGTGGCTAACTAATGCCATCATATACATATCTATATATCACTCTAATTTCCTATATCTACTTTTGTAAAATTTGGTACTTAATAGCTAGCTTCATAATTGATTGTATCATCATATCAGGTGACTTTTGAAATGAAAAAATTATGTACATAGGTACTTTTCAATTATCCCAATTGAAGAACGACTCTCTTAATTAGTAAGCTTTTGCGACTATCTTACACACACACACACATACACACACACACACATATATTACTTTTTATTTATAATTAAGTTGTGGTCTTATATATGTGTACACAGTAAACAACATACATAATTTATGATCCCCCATAGTTGCAAAAGGTAATCTACATCATGACCCTTTTATGGGTTGCCATAAATTCCGCTAAATGATATGTCATTCCCGCTAAAATAAAAATATGGCCACAAAAAAGGTCGAAATATTACAATTGTCGTTCCAGAAAAGCATCGAGATTTTTCTAAATTTCAACCCAGAAAAGGGCAGAGAAATCTTGGCCTTAAATATCTCGACCCTTTTCACATACGTCGATCAAAAATACATTGACCCCTTAACACATCTAAATAAGTCAAAATAGGGTCGAGATATACCCCTTTTTCTAGTAGTGTTAGCCAAGAAGAAGCACTAGATCTAGCCCTGAAAAAATAACAAGGAAATTATCAAAATTGTATTGGAAGATGAATATAAAGAAAGTGATTATGAAGAAACCAGCCACATGATGGAAAGCAGTGCAATTAATCTAGGTGATCTTCAAAGAGAAGAATTTATTGGTAATAAAGAGAACAAGGAAGTTAAAATCGCTTGGGTCCTTCCCAAAATTTAGAAAGACGTAATATATAAAATATCCATCTTTCAATTAAAGAGCAAATATGTATGTGAAAAGATGGAAGGAGATCTACAAATCAAAGGCTGTGAGTATGATGTAAGAGAAGTTAATCTCATTAATTGGGAAAATATTCTTAAGTATAACAAAGATAGAAAGTATAGGTATATCCACATTGTAAGTGCCCAAGGTCAAATTACTCCTTTATAGTATTATGGCAAAGATATTGATCTTTCTGCTTTACGCTATGATATCAGTCATACCAGATTTAATAATCAAATTATCACAGGGATTAAGACAATTTATGTAATGGATTAGTAGGATTCAATGGTCGACCTGGACATTATATAAGCCTTAAGGATGAATTTGCCAAAAATTTTCTCTCTTAAGATAAAACCAGTTGGGATAGATATGAAAAGAGGAGGGTAACCACTAACCATATTTTGGAAAATAATTTACAAATTAGATAATATTGTAGATCCAAAGACCAAGATAACCATGATAGAGGCAGAAAAATTTAAAAGTCCCACTCCCATATCAAAAATCCAAAAGATAAAATTCAATCATCAGGAGATAAAAATTAATAGATTGTGGATATCGAACTTTGCCAATCCCATAAAAATCAACAAGAAAAATGTAATAAAAATTGATGAGAATGGTAAAATTACTATTAACCACGATTATTAAGAAGCACGAGTGCAAGATCAAAATGAGGAGAAGGATATTTAACTACTAAAAAAGAGCTTAAAGAAGATGGTGCAATTAGGATGACCAGTGAAATAAGTAGAATGAGTTCTGAACCCAAAAGATACGATGTTGATAGAAATATGAGTCTAGATAGAAAAGTCATTGGGTACAAGACAAAATCTTTTAGTATGCCAATCTATGAAGATGAATTAGTCAAAATTATGACTATAGAGATATGCTGAAAATCCACCAACATAAATCCTAATAGCATCTATATCCTGATAAATGTATGCCTTGTAGGATATAATAAATATGAATTGTATGCCTACATTAATAATGGTTGTTCATATACTTTGGAAAAAGATCATTATTTCCAGGATTTGCTTGAAAAAAAGCCAAGAATCCTTTATAGGAAAGGATAGCTAATGATAAGAGTATTATGAGCCATAACGAAGCCATAGCAGGGTTATCCACTGAAGTCGAAGGAATCCAATGCATTATACTTATTCTATGGGCTACTAATCAACCCTCTCGTGACATCATATTGAAAATCATTTTCAGAGGCCATATTCTCCATGCATACAGACCATAAACCAAATAATATTCATAATAAATGGTCACTCAGTCCCTATTGATAAGTTAAATAAAGCTTACACACATTAGAAGATTAGATTCACACGCAAATAGCATGATGAGAAGTTAACGCCTACACAATGTCAGATAGCACTGCACTAACAATCTCAATACTTGAGTTATCTATTAAGCAGATTGTGAAAAAACAAGAACAATTATGGAAAGAATTCTGCTCTAATAATCCTCTACAATTTTGGAATAAAGATAAGATATTTACAAAGACTACTTTGTTAAATCCCAACACTATTATTTGAGTCAAACAAATGGTGTACACACACTAGAATATCCAGGAATTTGATGAACAAATCAAACAACTTTTGGAAAAAGAACTAATCAGAAACAGTAAAAGTTCTCACACCAGTCCTGCTTTCATGGTAAGAAATTATGCTAAATAGAAAAGAGGAAAAACTAGGATGGTAATCAATTACAAAAAACTTAATGATAATATTATCTTTGATGGTTATTATACTCCTAGTAAAACAATCCTTTTCAATAGAATTCAAGGAGTCTCTTGGCTCTAAAAAATGGACTGCACAAAAATGATATCTTAGCAGTCACCAAAAGATGCATTGATCATTTAATCATGATATTATTCTTAGTAAGAAGAAATGCATTTATGTTGAACAAGAAA
>NCQV01062030.1:7996-18299 GCA_002740545.1 Lophocereus schottii
TGATTAATGCCAAATGTTCATACCGCTTCTCTCTCCCTGTCGTAGTGCCCTTGTCATTAACGCTCATCTCCCTGATTGTTTTTGCATCTCATAAATTTTGTTGCCAAAAGCTTTACTTTTAATCCCTTGTGATTTGATATATCCGGCAACGGATAAGACTTTCTTATCTTTAGGTTCTTATTATTCGGTTGGTGAATGTTACTATTCAATTTTTTTCCCCCTTTACGGAGTACTTAAAATATTCACACTAAAACTTCTAGTTAGAAAGCAATGTTTGATAACAATAATTATATCATAAACTTGGTTTACCTAGTTAGTTAGACCAATGTCACAAACCTCACATTGATGCAGACATTGGCAACAAATCTGCTCCTATGTAGCAAAAAGGGCCAAAACGAAAGGCGTTAATGAAAAGTATGCATACATTGCAAAATAGTCCGTGCCACAAAAAAATTGAAAAACAAAAGCTACACACAAAAAAGGGAAAAAAAGGAAAACATGAACATAAACAGAAATGATTATTGGAATAAGAATCATTTCAAACGAAAAGCAAAAGTATTAGGTTCTTCATTCTCTCTCTAAAACACTAAAAAATGCATTTACTTGATTGTCAACTCAGATCCTACTAAATGTGTTGCAGGTTGAGTATTTGAAGCTCTTAGAAGCAATTGAAGAAACTTATTAAACATCAAAGTAATTTCAAGCTCAAAGAACAATAACTTCTTCAAAATCTTTAACAAAAAGCTCCAACAAGTAAGTTTAAGAAATTTTACAAGTTATTTTTACTTTAATTTCGCTTTTAATTCAACGATATGCAGATAGAAAAGTGCATGACAATCTATTAAAAAAATCTAGGGTTTGCTAGCTAGGATTTTCCTGTGCTTATGCATTTTCAGTGTAAATCAAATTCACAAAAATTCTTGCATGCTGCTACTGAAAAAACTTACTTTTGCCAATTGCATGTATCGTCTTCGTAAATTGCTTATGGCTTTGGCATATTTGTGACTAATAGAATTAGTCACAAATTTTTAAATATATTTGAAAAATCTAGGGTTTCTAGATAAAAATATTTCAAATGCTCGTTATTTCTCAAATTAAAAGGCCAAGTGTACACTTATTTCCATTAAAAAATAAAAAAATAAAAAAAACTTGAATACAAAGAATGATTCATCAATAATGCTTACATTAAAAAACGTATATATTGCCTATATAAATTCTGCAAATTGCTTATTGGTTTTGGCATATATGTGAAGAATGCAGTAAGCAAATATATATTGTTTTCTAAAAGTCATTACAATGTAAACTTTCTTAATACACTTTCACTTTATATTTTATAAGTCGTTATAAATATTGCATACATAATGAACTATATATTACTTTGACGTTAATACACTTTCAATTTATTTGGGCATGTCCAAAAAAATTTCCTTCTAACGAGTGCTTATACCAAATGCATCATATTACGTACTGGTTATGATATATTTATTGCGTACAGGTTGTGATTTACTTGCCTACTGTGTTAGTATGTTTGTGATACATATGTTTGAAGTTCAAATGTTTTAAGACTAATACAAATTGCTTATACCAAATATATTTTATTGCTTACTAGTTGTGATAAATTTGCTTACTGTATTGGTGCATGTGTGATTCATATGTTTTAAGATTACTGTGAATTGCTTATGCCAAATGTAATATATTGCTTACATGTTGTGATATATTTGCTTATTGTATTAGTATATTTGTGATTCATATGTTTGAAGATTCAAACGTTTTAAGATTAATACAAATTTCTCATACCAAATATTTTTTATTGCTTAGTGGTTGTGCTAAATTTTTTTACTGTGTTAGTATATTTGTGATTCATATGTTCTAAGATTAATACAAAATGCTTATGCCAAGTGTAACATATTGCCTACACTTTGCAATGCATTAACTTAGGATGGATGAACAACCATAATTGGTGTCATATCTTGAAAGTCCAGAAGAAGAAGAACAAGTCACTAATGCTTTCATCATCTAGTGATAATATAAGCAAAAATGGGGAGAGTAATATAAATACTAAATACCTGAATGAGGAGGCAAACAACACTCAGGAGAAAACAGATGAGGGAGAGAAAGGGAGAAGTGAAGACAAAGAGAAAGAGGACAGTGGCCAACCAAAATAAAAGAGCAGCATAGAAGAAAGAAGGAAGACAATGAGAAAGAAAAGTGAAAGAGCAACATTGAAAGGAACAAGACAAAGAAAAGGATAGCACTTAGGAAGAAAAAGAGAAAGAAAAAGATACCTTTGAGGAGGACAAAAAGAAAAAGATAGAATTGTGGAGGATAAAGAGAAAGAAAATACCATCACTAAGGAGAACAAAGAAAAAGAAAAAGTCAGCACTCAGGAGAACAAAGAGAAAGAAAAAGTAAGCAATGAACTAGGGATGTAATAACCCGACCCTAACCTATATTTATTTATTTAAATCATATTTATTTATTTAATTAATCATGTTTATTCATTTAATTTATCATGTTTATGGATTTAATCACTCATGGCTATTTGTTTAACCAAACCATGTTTATTAATTTAATTACACTCAATTTATATATTTACCGAATTACCTTATGTCATTTAAATTTTTCGCATTCATTTATCGTATTTAATTATTCTGATTGGAGAATATTTTATTTGGGTCTCATTTTACAATTTAAGTTTCAAAGATTGTTAATTCAAGTTTCATTGATTGTTAATTCAAGTTTCGTTGATTAATTAAATATCGGGTGAATCGATGGTAGGCCTCGATAATTATGGTTTAAGAAATTATTATTATTATTATTATTATCATTATCATTATTGTTATTATTGTTATTATTATTATAGTTATTATTATTTTTATAACATTACAAAAATTTAATTTTGAGTTACACAAAACCGTTATCGTTATGAAACGTTTTATTCCCGAACCCAACTTATTTCAACCCAACTTGAAGCCCAACAAGTTGCATTCTTTAACCTAACTAATTACCATGGTTTAGAGCTAACCATGGTTAACAAAAAGCTTTGTGGAGGATAAAATTTCAGCCAAGTGAGATAAGTCAAGAAATCACAACCCAAAACTTAAACACCTTTCTCTCTCCTCTCTCTCTCCGGCAGGCCAGCCCTCACCCCGTGGTTGTTGCTGCTGTCCTTGGTGTTTTCCGGTCAGGTGGGCTGCCTCCGACCACCCCCCAACACTCTAGTACCCTTAGCCACCATCCCCACTCCTCAAAACAACCAAGCATCATCACCATCTCTACTTTTTCCAAGCTCAAAGTGAGTTATCATAAACTTGTTTCTTTGGATTGTTTGGTTTTGATTCTTATTTTTCTATTTGTGGTTGTTGATCATATTGGACTGATAGAATCAAGGGTTATTTTGATGGTTTTATTGAGTGAAATAAACTTGGAGCATGCTAGGGTTTAAGGTTGATCATGTTCATGCAAGCTTAAGTTAAAACCTTATTTTTGAATTGATTTGTATTTGATTTGTATTTGATTTTATAATTTTTAGTTTTATTGATGATTACGATGATGCTTTTGGTGATTCGGAACGATTTCAAGTGAGAATTCATATGAAAAAGAGCGGAAAAAGTTAAAACAGTGAGGCTGAAAATTTCAACAAAATAGGGCAGAGTTCACGATTAAACTGGCAATGATTGGCCCATTGAAAAATTATGTTTTTTGGTGGGAAGATAGTTCAGTGTGTTATCTTTCAAATGGCTTTTGAATTGCCTTAATCCGAGTCTGTGGAAAAAGTTATGATCGTTTTATCGAAATTGCGCAGAATGGACTAAAAACTGATACACTTGTATTTTAGCCCCATTTTGGGAACTCTATTGTGAGAATCATATTTTGTGTTGTAAATGAAAGTTTTTTGAGACTTCTTAATATTTTCATATTAGACTTTTAGGTCTCCATTTGAGGTCTATAATGAAAGTTATGAATTTTTGAAATGAACTGACCTGCTTTGGTACAAATTGGGCTGTTATTGCCATTTCTATGCAGCCTATACTTGGAGAAAAGTTCTGAAACTTTTACTGTAGATTTTTCATATTATTTTCAAATTTTCTGTAAGATTTCATGAATTTTGGTTTTGCATTTTGAGTTTGGTGATTTTCAGAAGCTTTTTGAGTAATTGTGTAAAGAGCAAGAATAAAGATTAAGTGAGATTGACCATACACTCATTTTGTGTATTTTGGGCCAAGTAAGGTCATTTAAGGGAAAAATGAATATTCATGGACTTTCATGGAGCTTTTAGCTTGATTAATGACAAAGAAAAAGACAAGTATATAATTTGGAAGCTTGTTTATGAGTTTTGAATCATTTATGGATTTTACAAAGAAAATACCCCATTTATGAGCGTAATAGCTTCTATTGAGTTCAATGATTTATTTGGGGTGGAATTCCATATCTAATGAATTTATGAATAAAATATGAGAAGTGGGGAGAGTTGTGACTCAGAAACCATATTTCTCAAACCAAGTTATTGCAGTTTATGCTATTTTGAACCAAGATATGTCCTTTTTTACCTCAAATTTCTATTACTTATTCAATTCAGAATGTATCAAATGTATTTATCAAGCCAATCTAGTGTACTCGCTATTATCTTAAACCAAGTTATATATCAGTAAGCCTTAAAACTGTATCAGCAATCTATTTCAGAAAAGGCCATAACCACTCTCTCAATTGTCGCCATCAAGGCTTTTTTCTTGGTAATCTCATTTATCTCATTATGAACTATTTTACTGTCATTTACTTTATATCAAATGTAATTGCTTTCATCAATTCAGTTTTGAAGTTATACTGAAATACCCAAGTTATGTATACCATTTAATTACTCAATTTCTGTTACACATACTTTTACTTACTCAATTATGTGAGTAAAGATTATTTACTGATTACACATACTTACAATAACATTTATAAAACTGAGTTGAGGCCTAGTTATCATTCCCCGTTATGCATAAGTGTTATCAAGTCAGAACATATTTTTCAAGTCAGATGATATTTATTAAACAACTGACTTCTATCAAGTCAGATGTTATTTTTAAAGGCTCAAGGTACGTTCATTGTCTGTACCTTCAGAAAGCAGAACATGTTTATCAAGTTACAACTCTTAATGAGTTTATCAATGAATCAGTTTATACAGTGATTTTCCATTTAACTTGTGACCCCGTCAGTTATCTTCTATAGGGTATCCGCCCATCATTTACCCGCGCGACTTTAGGCCAACTCTTGATCGGATTGGCAGGTGTACACCTATGTATAGATCATATCATTGCACAGGGTTCACTTCCAAATAATAATGAACAATTCAGTCTTATATTACTTTCATTTTCATTGTTGTTGCAAACTAAATGAATTGCAAAAGCGGGTACCCATCAATAGTTTTTCTATGCTCATTTCATAATACAGGAATGTATGTAATGAGTTTTTGCTCATATTTTTGAATTATTTTCATGTTTTTCATTTTAGGTAGTGAAGTATCACATGTTTCTCCATTTAGCAAACCCTTTTGGAACTTGTTAGATGCTCACAGTAGATCAGCATAGCATAAATGTTAGGATCGATCTCAGGGTCAAGTTGGGTCTTTACTTGTGTAGTGTGGAGTGTGAGATAGCATATGGTGTGATCAAGCCGATTGTATTAAAGATTGAACTATTATGGACTTTAGTCTTGAAGTGTTTCAGTTTAATAGATATTATGATTTGAACTTGAGTTGCGAGATTAAATGGTTTTAGTGAGCCTTTTCCTTATCAGGATGGCTGTAGCGCCTTCTATCATTAAGTCTTCCGCTACAGTTTTCCATAAATCATGTCATTAGCATTTTGGGGGCGTTACAGATTTAGTATCAGAGCTAAGGTTTTAAGGGCCACTGTAAGCTAGTGTTTATGAGTTAGCTATTAAGGTGTGTATGAGCTATGTTGGACCCATTAAATGAGCTATTGCTTATAAGTTCATATGTATGAGCATATATGGAGAAATCATTTTCATTTGGGTGACTCTACCATTTGGTAATATCCTAAGATTCAAGCATTAGCGAGGTGGAGTGTCGAACTATTTGGGTCACCTGTTAGTGAGGGATGCTCTCATTCATCTGGGAGTTGTATTGTATATTTCATTTCTCTCATTTGTTTAAATTTTTGCAATCGTGCACTCTGGGTGTATGACCCACTGAGTTATGAACTCAGGCGTGTGGGCGTTGAGCTATTGAAGTGTTTCTCTCCATTTTAGGTATATATTATAAGCCTTTAAGCCTGAGTTTTAGCTAGTTTTTAGGCAGAACTCTATCCGTTTTGCCGCAGAATTTGAGAGTTTCATTGCGGTGAATTAATATACTTGACCTTGAGTACAGTAATGGTTGAAGCCGATGTGGGGAAGCCATTTGCAACTTTTTAAGGGATTTATACAATGTTAAGTCAGATGTAAACCTCTAGACGAGGAAATACCTTACGGGGCAATATCTTTGAGGTGAACTAGTATGAGATGAATACTACAATGAGTGCTTATGTATGGTGATAACAATTAGCAGCTTATGGTGTGCTACTTGGCATTATATGTGTGGTACAAGGAAGATTAAGTTGCCATGTATAGGAATTATCTGATCTTGACACTAAGATCTTATATCAGCAATGCTCCCATTACTTCCTATAATTGACTTATTTCTGCCCTAGTTACCTTGAATTGTTCAGAGGCATCATTTCTTTGCTACTAACACTCTCTTGAGTTGTAATGGAGTGTTTATGAAAAATTTCATGTTTCCTCTGTGGGGAGTTCTTTAAACACATCTAAGCAACCTTTCTTATAGGCGATTCAAACCCTGACAATCATAGTCGTTTAATTCTCTATTTCCATAATGGAGTCTATAATGACCCCCGGTGTGCATTACTACATGATTTGCAGTTCTTCCTAAGTATATTTGGCTCATTCTATTTGCAGCTCAGTTATTACTATGTTCATATTTTTACTGTTACCTACTTGAACTCCTTACTTATATTTGAGCACTATTTATTTATTGCTGGCAAAGCCTTTGGTTGCTTTAGACTCAGTCATCAGACCCAGTCATTGAGTGCCCTTTCAGTAATTAAATGTAGCCATATTGTTCGTGTTTCTATAGCACCGTAATGTCATGCTGGCATGCTACTATATGGCTGTGACTGCATGTCGTTATTCAAATTATTTTGATAATCCTTCCTTTTCTAGTGCAGCCTAGTTTAGTAATGATAAACAATGATTTGTACTATTTTCATCTGCCAGCAGTTTTGAAGTTTATATGCCTATCTAAGACTTCCATTTACTGCAAAATGTATTATTGATGGGTGTCATCATGTTCAGTCTTATGATTGACTCCTTCATCTTGACGTATTGTCCTTTCAAACACCAGATGAATAAAATTTCCCTTCTGATAGTGTTGACCCTTATCTTCGTCATTTTACTCACATACGGATACCGTATGACTTTTCAAAAGCTGCTTTGGTAACCTATTACATTTCTTCACCTTCATTACTTAATACTCCCTTTCAACTTCATAACATCGATCATTTACTTTACTACCATGATCATCATGAATAAACCGCATGTCTTATATATGCAGGTCATTTCTATGCCTTGTGTCTTTCATTACGATTCTTCGTCCTTTCATTAATATCTTTGCAAGAGTTCATGTTATGGTTGTATCTCTTTATATTTTACATTACCCCCTTGTCATTTCAATTTACTGAGATCAGTAGGCAATTGAATGTTTATCTTTTATACACATGCCTCTAGTAGTATTGCTAGAACCATATTCATTGGACATTCAATCCAATTTGATTAGCAAATTTGGTATCATTATGGGAGTGAACTAATTATGTACTTATAGAAGATGACTTGTAAAGATTTTAAGGTTAGCTTGAGAAATGAGGAAAGACTAGACGTGTGTTTTTATGGACCGAAACCCTATGTCCACCCTAATTACACTGTGCAAGCAAGTGAGTTATCGTGTCAGTAATGCATTGGATATTAGTGATATGCCAATCACACTTGGTATATACATATCCATAATTACAGTTTGTAATCTGAAGATGTTCTATCTGAGAACTATCAGGATTATTTCTCCTTAAGAAATACTGATTTTGAGATCAACCTAGTTCTAGGTGCTCAATCCATTTTCAGAGCCCCTATCACATGACCCCCAACAAAGTTGAAGGAACTATAGATTTAGTAAAGTGAGTTGTTATAAAAGGGAGTTATTTAACCAAGTATGCCATCATGGGAAACCCTAGTTTTGTATGTGTACAGAAGGAAGACAGAATTTTGTGGTTGTGTACTGTCTGCAGAGAGTTGAACATGATCGCTATCAAAAACAAGTGCCCTATACCTTGAATAAATGATGTATGAGATTAACTTCCAACAACAGAAGTCTTTTCCAAGAATGATTTGAGGTCCGGATATCACATCTAAACTATGCAACCACAGTTTGTCTTTTACATGAATGCCCTTTCATAGTAATTCTTGAAATTGTTTGCTTGTCTCATCTTTAAAACTTGATACTATCCAGTATTGTTTAATCTCCCTTATATTTCAACCTGATATTTCCTATTAGTGTGATCTTCCATATCTTCGCAAACCCATTACAAATGTGCGTTACAGTTTTGTTTGACCTTATATGGTTGTCAACATTCCAGTGCTCTCGACCTTCACTATCCTTATTTCATGATCATGAGTTGTAGTTCATTCTGTTGAGAGTTGATTCACACATATAATTTACATCTCATTTATTCATAATGTAATTTAACTCGCATTGGTGTGGGTGATTGCGATTATCATAACCCCCTTACTCTCTTTATTTTGAACTTCAACTCCCACACATATATCTTACATTCTGATAAGTAAACTTCTGCTTTCTTTATTTAATCTTATTGTTGTACTTGAATTGACTTCATATGAGTAAAGGCATGTTCTTATTGTAGCTTACTTAATCTATTTATCTATCCACTGGCTCTTTGCTCGTCTAATCCATCTATTTATCCATTATACTTTGCTTGTCCAATCTAGTTGTCTATCTATTGCACTTTACTTATCTAATCTATTTATCTATTTATTGCACATTGTTTATCCCATCTATCTATTGCACTTATCTTGTTGCATTGTGGCTATAAAGTTACGTGGTTGCAGCTCAGTTCCTAGTCATCTTGTTTCCAATTCGTCAGTTAAACCCAAGTATAACCACGCCACCTTTCTCATTGGTTGATTATTTATTGGATCCTTTATGATCCATATTTATAAACTACACTTCTTACGACATTATATTTCAGAATTTATGATACACTTATGGTTACCTTTATTCTAACCACCCCATGATAATCTCTCCTTTATTAGCCTTTTCTAGTCTCATGGTTCATTTCTTTTGTATACAATGATTTTCTTAGCTAAGAATTTCATCACTCTTATCCCTAAACAACGTCATTTCATTGCCCATTATCAACCACGAGCAGATCCTTGAGTAGTTTGATGAGGGGAGATCATGTGATGCATTAGAAATATCAGATGAGGACATTTTGATAACGGCATAATATCAAGCCTTATCTAATTATATTGGAGTGAGCCAGAAAAAACATTGAGTATAAGGTCAAAGCTAACCCAAGCAAGCACTAAGAGGGAAAATTCAAATACATGTTGAGGTGATACAAGGTCGATAAAAGAGTTGTGCTGACAAAACAAAGAAATAACCAAAGTTTCAGATGCGTTATAAAGTATTGCAAAAGGCTTTTCTAATTGAAGTAGTAAGAAACTGACTATCCAAGGACAAATAGGGACTAGTTACATGGGGCTCTATGATTCATTGAAAGGTTAAATCCTGTAGCTTGTTGATTGCACTTACTTGTTGAACCCGAACATGTATATGACGTGTTTTACTGCTCGTAAGAGTATCAGAGTACTTATCAGGGTATATAATATTTTCAATTAGTGGACAAGGTGATGAACTAGTAATGAGCACCTCTTCACTAGTAACAAGGTTCTTTTCTCTCGAAGAGAACATCAATTTTGAATCATAGTAATTGAGTTCATTGCGGCTATTGTATGAGAAGTATCTAGATTTACTATTGAAATATGGGATTAAGCAGTTATACAATACGTAGACACCCTTAGTCGGAGTGCATTAGGTAAATTATACCTCTTCAGAAGGAAGTAATGGGAACCAATGGCCCATGTGCTTTTAAAGCAACATTGCATACAATTGGCAAGCATCATAAGTTTCGAGGACGAAACTCTTTAAGAGGGGAAGGTTATAATAACCCGA
>NCQV01062030.1:18304-30872 GCA_002740545.1 Lophocereus schottii
ACCCATATTTATTTATTTAAATCATATTTATTTATTTAATTAATCATGTTTATTCATTTAATTTATCATGTTTATGAATTTAATCACTCATGGTCATTTGTTTAACCAAATCATGTTTATTAATTCAATTACACTCAATTTATATATTTACCGAATCACCTTATGTCATTTAAATTTTTCGCATTCATTTATCGTATTTAATCATCCCGATTAGGAGATATTTCATTTGGGTCCCATTTTGCAATTCAAGTTTAATAGATTGTTAATTAAAGTTTCATTAAATGTTAATTCAAGTTTCGTTGATTAATTAAATATCGGGTGAATCGATGATAGGCCTCGATAATTATGGTTTAACAAATTATTTTATTATTATCATTATTATTATTATTATTGTTATTATTGTTATTATTATTATTTTTACTATTATTTTTATAACATTAAAAGAATTTAATTTTGAGTTACGCAAAACCATTATCGTTGCGAAGTGTTTTAGTCCCGAACCCAACTTATTTTGACCCAACTTGAAGTCCAACAAGTTGCATTCTTTAACCTAGCTAATTACTATGATTTAAAGCTAGCCATGGTTAACAAAAAGCTTTGTTGAGGATAAAATTTTAGCTAAGTGAGACAAGTCAAGAAATCACAACCCAAAACTCAATCACCTTTCTCTCTCCTCTCTCTCTCTCCAGCAGGTCAGCCCTCACCCCATGGTTGTTGTTGCTGTCCTTGGTGTTTTTCGGCTAGGTGGGCTACCTGCGACCACCCCCCGATACTCTAGTACCCTTAGCCACCATCCCCACTCCTCAAAACAACTAAGCATCACCACCATCTGTGCTTTTTCCAAGCTCAAAGTGAGTTACCCTAAACTTGTTTCTTTGGATTGTTTGGTTTTGATTCTTACTTTGCTATTTATGGTTGTTGATTATATTGGATTGATATAATCAAGGATTGTTTTGATGGTTTTATTGATTGAAATAAACTTGGAGCATGCTAGGGTTTAAGGGTCATCATGTTCATGCAAGCTTAAGTTAAAACCATATTTATGGATTGATTTGTATTTGATTTTACAATATTTAGTTTTATTGATGATTATAATGATGATTTTGGTGATTTGGAGTGATTTCAAGTGAGGATTTATATGAAAAAGAGAGGGAAAAGTCAAAACAGTGAGGTTGAAAATTTCAGCAAAATAGGGCAAAGTTCACGATTAAATTGGCAATGATTGGCCCATTAAAAAATTATGATTTTTGGTGGGAAGATAGTTCAATGTGTTATCTTTCAAATGGCTTTTGAATTGCTATAATTCGAGTTTTTGGAAAAAGTTATGATCATTTTACCGAAACTGCGCAGAATAGACTAAAAACTGATACACTTGTATTTTAGCCGTATTTTGGGAACCCTATTGTGAGAATCATATTTTGTGTTGTAAATAAAAGTTTTTTGGGACTTCTTAATCTTTTCATAGTAGACTTTTAGGTCTCCATTTGAGGTCTAGAATGAAAGTAATGAATTTTTGAAGTGAACTGACCTTCTTTGCTACAATTGGGCTATTATTGTAATTTCTATGCAGCGTATTCTTGGAGGAAAGTTCTAAAAATTTTACTATAGATTTTTTATATTATTTTTGAATTTTGCTATAAGATTTCATGAATTTTGGTTGAGTATTTTGAGTTTGGTGATTTTTAGAAGCTTTTTAAGTAATTGTGTAAAGAGCAAGAATAAAGATTAAGTGAGATTGGTTATGCACTTATTTTGTGTATTTTGGGCTAGATAAGGTCATTTAAGGGGGAAATGAATATTCATGGAGTTTCATGGAGCTTTTAGCTTGATTAACGAGAAAGAAGACGACAAGTATATAATTTAGAAGCTTGTTTATGAGCTTTGAATCATTTATGGATTTTACAAGGAAAATACTCCATTTAGTAAGCATAATAGCTTCTATTGAGTTTAATGATTCATTTGGGGTGGAATTCTATATCTAATGGATTTATGAATGAAATATGAGAAGTGGGGAGAGTTGTGACTCAGAAACCATATTTCTTAAATCAAGTTATTGCAGTTTATGCTATTTTGACCCAAGATATGTCCTTCTTGGCCTCAAACTTCTATTACTTACTCAATTCAGAATGTAACAAATGTATTTATCAAGCCAATCTAGTGTACTCACTATTATCTTGAACCAAGTTATATATCAGCAAGCCTTAAAAACGTATCGGCAACCTATTTCAAAAAAGGCTACAACCACTCTCTCAATTGTCACCATCAAGGCCTTTTTCTTGGTAATCTCATTTATCTCAATGTAAACTATTTTACTTTCATTTACTTTATATCAAATGTAATTGCTTTCATCAATTCAGTTTTGAAGTTATATTGAAATACCCAAGTTATGTATACCATTTAATTACTCAATTTCTGTTACACATACTTTTACTTACTCAATTATGTGAGTAAAGATTATTTATTAACTACACATACTTACAGTGATATTTATGAAACAGAGTTGAGACCCAGTTATCGTTTCCCATTATGCATAAGTGTTATCAAGTCAGAACATATTTTTTAAGTCAGATGACATTTATGAGAAAACTGACTTTTATCAAGTAAGATGACATTTTTAAAGGCTCAAGGTACGTCCATTTCCTGTATTTTCAGAAAGCAGAACATATTTATCAAGTTACAACTCTTAATGAGTTTATCAATGAATCAGTTTATATAGTGATTTGCCGTTTAACTTATGACCCTGTTAGTTATCATCTATAGGGCGTCAGCCCATCATTTAGTCGTGCGGCTTCAGGATAACTCTTGATCAGATTGGCAGGTATACACCCATGTATAGATCATATCATTGCAAGGGGTTCACATCTAGATAATAATGAGCATTTCAGTTTCATATTACTTTCATTTTCATTGTAATTACAAACTAAATGAATTGCAAAAGCGGGTACCAATCAACAGTTTTTCTATGCTCTTTTTTCAATACAGGAATGTATGTACTGAGTTTTTACTCACATTTTCAAATTGTTTTCATGTTTTCCATTTTAGGTGGTAAAGTATCAAATGTTTCTCCATTTTGCAAGCCCTTTTGGAACTCGTCAGATGCTCACTGTGGATTCAACATAGTATGAATGTTGGGATCAACCTCAGAGTCAAGTTGGGTCTTTACTTGTGTAGTGTGGAGTACGAGATAGCATATGGTATGATTAAGCCGCTTGTATTGAAGATTGAACTATTATGGACTTTGGTCTTGAAGTGTTTTAGTTTAATAGATATTGTGATTTGAACTCGAGTTGAAAGATTAAATGGTTTTAGTGAGTCTTGTCCTTATCAGGACGGCGGCAGCGCCTCCTAGCATTAAGTTTTCAGCTACAATTTTCCATAAATCGTGTCATTAGTATTTCGGGGGCATTACAGGGGAGGACATCATTGAAGAAACGATAGTGGAATGCACCTATAGATTAGCAGCATGAGAAGACCAACAGCACTGAAGTAGAAGAGAAACAAAATGAAAAGAAGGAAACTAACACTACTAATTGTAGTCAATGGACACAAATTGATAGCAATAGCCTAATGGGCAGATGACCATACAAAACACAAGCAAGGAAGAAATCACAACATCAAGTGAGAGTGAGATTCACTTATCAGGATAGAAAGTTGACAACAATGAGAATGATAAGTTCAAACACTACTGCTACAGTTCTATTAGATGAAGCAAGAGAGAACAATATCAGAAAAAGAAAAGGAGAAAGGCTAGAGGAAACCCCTAAAAGTGCCACTAAGAAATCAAAAAATGTTAATTAAGGTCCATTGCCTACTACCAAACCTGTGATAAAGGGGACATCAAAGAAAAGGAAAAGAGAAATCTCAAAGAGCATTCCTAAAAAGGATCTTGAGGAGAAGGGGAAAAAAACAAAAAAACAACCCTTGAAAAAGATGCAGACAATAGTAAAGCACATAAGGGGCATGTCCACTAGAAGGCATCAACTAAAACAAATGAAAGGAAGGCAGCTCAGATACAGGCCTATGAAAGGATAACAGAAAGAGGAATGATGTGACCAATAAAGAAGAGGATAGTGAGCAAAAGTCTAGAGAAGAGGAAAACAGTGATGAAGAATACAAAGGTGACACAAAGATGGAGAAGAACAATGAAAGCGATGAAAGTAATCAAAAGGTCTTTAGAAACCACATGTCACATGCAAGTCTAGTAAAACCAACCCCTCAATTCACAACACATAGAAGACAACAATTCAAGAAATGGGATTTGTAGGTTTACTAGAATGCAAGGTTGAAAAAGTTTCATTCAAACTAGCAAAGTGGTTGATTGATCATTTTGACACTATGGAGCATACATAATATTTCCTTATGGAAATAAATTGGACACACAACTAGAAGATGTCCACCTCACTTTATGGATACCAAGAGGTAAAAAAATGATGTTAGTGGCATATTTAAAGTCATCAAATGAGACCAAAGAGTTCCTCGAGTTTGTAGAAAAGTGGAGAAAAGAATTTGGTAAAGAGAGTGGCTATTCAACAATAGCACAAGTCAAATAGAAGATGATGGAAGATCAGGATGGTGGGATAACTTTTAAAAATAAATTTCATTGTCTTCATTATCTCAACTTTATTCCATGACAATCAACGACAAGATGACAATCGCCTCATATTTAGATCACTAATGAAGATTGAGGAAGTACATCAACTAGATTGGTGCTCCTATGTCATCAAGGGATTAGTGGCTTCAATCATACAATAATAGAAAGCTTATAAGAAAACAAAACAAGCACATTTACTTTGAAGGGCTAAGATTCTTTCTGGTGGTAAGATATTTTACCTAACACTGAAATTTTTTAATAAGCACTTTTATACTAACTTTGTAAATATTCCATCATCTCAGTCAATAAGCAAGATAAACCTAGGATAGCTATGCATTTCTGTAATGATCTTGTAAGCATTACATCATGTTAATATATAAGAAAAACAAAAACAGCTACATTGCTGTAGTTAGAAAGCAATTATATACTTACTAATTCTTATAATAAACTAAATCATTCTATAAAACCATATAGACATAAGCAATGTTTTAAAATAAAATACTACAATCAATAAGCAATTCTATAGCAGTTGCAAAGCATTTTGAGATTTTGATATAAGCAAATTAGGTACTTATCAATTTTTTTAATACCAAATACATATGTTTTACTATGATAGAGCGGTCTTTGTGAAAAGAAAAGTAAAGAGGGATTTCCCAACGATCAAAGGTTAGATGACTGAACCTATCAAAAAAAGAGAAGCCAAAGAATTGAAGAATGCAAAAGAGTTTTGGCTTGGTAGAGTGGATAATCCAATTTTAATACCACAAACTGTGCAAGCAACACCAAGCACACTAACCGGCAAACTTGGTGCTAGTCCTGCTGATTCTCGTATAGAGGACAAAGTAAAAACCAAATTTGGAAACATAGAAAACAAATGATACATAAACTTAGCCGTAAATAATTCAAAATTATTGAATTCTAATTCAAAAAAAAAATTAACATTGAAAATATTTTGCTACTCTTTTCATTCAAGTATATAGGAGACCATATTGAGAAGTATAATATTATTAAAGAAGACTGCTAGCAATCTTTTAGAGCTTGATGGGATTCTGGACAAACTTAAGACACAAACACTTGGACATAAAGCTTTCAAAAGATTCAAAAATGCAGCCAACTCTGTTGCAGCTACATATGTGACTGAAATACAGAAGCAAAGGAACTTGAACATAAAGCAACTGAAGAGAAGATAGTAAAGGAGACAATACTGAATGATGATGACTTTAACTGTAATTATCCTAGACTAATGGAGGCTTTAGCCAACGTAGATGAGGCTGCAAACCAAAAGAAGAATCTGAATAAAGACCTGGGTAGGACTATCAAGCAAGCATTTGTTATTGGCATCAAGTTAACTCTAGCACCTCCAGGCCTAGAAATTTCAGCATGAAAAAGGAATGATGGTGAAGATATTAATGAAGAAGAACCACTGGCAAATCGCAACAAAGTTCACGAGGTGATAACTATTAAAATACATAAAAAAAAACAATTCTCATTGATAATGTTCCATTCATTAAGCAATTCTCTTACCAACTATTAAGCATTTTACGTATCATGTATAAGCAATTTATAAACAAATTAACTTATCACATGAGAAGAAAATAGCTAGAAAACCAGCGCGACAGAAGGAAAGGAGATAACTCCTGAACCAGATCAAACAGAGGCAATTAGCTATTTTGAGCAGTTGTCTTACTTCTATATAATTAAATAATAGCATGAGTATAAACAGTCCATATAATTATCAATATGCATTTGTTCTTGTCAACTATAAGCAATTTATGTATCTAAGCAATATCCAATTCTCCAATATATATTTGAATAATACTACTATAAGCAATTTATAACTTTAACAATAAGCATTCTGATTCATAATGAATAAGCAACTGTATTAATTATAGGAAGGTGAGCCTGATGATGCAAAATGTGGAATAATGAACAAGCACCCTAAAGGAAATGCAGACAACTAACAAAGAAACAGAGAAATTCCTAATGGAAAGAAGGAATCCTCCACTAAACCCATAGCCCACAAAGGCAATGTACTCTGCATTCTTAATTAGAGTGAGAAACATCAATGATTCTCTGAGTGCAGAAGAAAAGATGATAACAAATTACGCATTTTGGAGAAATTTACTGAAATGAAAGGTAAATTATCTAAAGTCAATATAAATACAATATTGGATTAAAAAATGCTATAAAATCTAGCAATGGTTTTATTCAATTTGTGAACTTTGTCCAATTCTCTTCAAACACAAGCATCTTATGATGACAAAAGAGATCATCATATCACTTATGCCAAAAACTTGGGTGACAGCACAATTGATATCAACATGGCATTCATCTTGACTTATCTAGAGCAACGAAAAGGCAAATATTCTCTAAAAAGAGCATTCTTTCCCATTGATACAATAATAAGTTTTTCTTTTATTTAACAAAAAGAATACCACAATTTTTACAGAATGTTGTTATAATTGTAGCTTATACTAAATTAATTGAAAAAATAGAGGCACTATGTTCATCACTCAATTACACCATCATGGGAAAAGTACAAGTTTTTTAAGTCATCCATGGATGCAGTGCTTGAGAACAATCATCCTTGGCTAAAATTATAGGATGTAGATTTGATTTTTTTATTATAATCAATTCAATAAACTTACAATTGATTAAAAATATCAACAGGTGTTTGTCACAATCCTTGAGGGAGAACACTGCTATCTACTATGCTTCATAATGTATTTGATCTACTAAACAACAATGATGTAGGGACAATACGAAAGTACTATGGTATACTAGACAAGATTGTAAGTTTTAACAAAATTTTAGATGACTGAGTATTGCTTATATTCATCCAGACCATTTCTTATAATAAGAGTTATGTATTTATGTCAAATATAATTTTTCTTTTATGCATTATGAATATTGCTTATATTTTATTGCACATAATGCTTATAGGCAACCTGATCATTGCTTACGCATGCAGAAAAAAGCTTTTTCAAGATATTTGAAGGAAAAGAATGATTGTCGACGTGAAATGGTTACAAAAATGAAGATCAATAGCTGCTAATGCTATGGAGGAACAACATCACCAAAATGATTATGGTATTTACATAATGCGCCATATAGAGGCATATATGGGAGATGGCCCAGATTTTAATAGTGGTTTTGGAAGCAAAAATGATGTAAGCTTAACAAAATCATATGATTTTTGAATTATTTGATCTTTGAAAAATTTTAACATTAGCAACTAACAAATTTTACGAAAATCTTTATTTTCAACTTGGAAAAATAAAACTACTCAGGACAAGGTATTACTATAGAATACTCATGTCTGACACCAATGAAAACCATGAGCAGGTAAAAGAAGTTGGAAAAGCTTTCCAACATGAAAACCAAGATGCATAATGGGAAAAAAACAAGTCACTCCATTGATCTAGCTCTTTTGGTTACTTTTGGTAGATACTTTCGCAAACTAAATGTGTGTGGCACTTTTGATTACTGAATTTGTAAATTGAAAAATAAATGTGCACCTTACTTTTGGGGACACAATGCATTGTACAATTGTTTGTTTCAAAAAATATTCAATGTGTTTGATACTTGTAGTTAGACCTGTCAATTTGGATAGACGCATTAAATACAGGTTGGGTGTATTCAGGTATGCGTAAAATACATGTTAGGTGTATTTTAGCTTCGGGTAAAATACGAGCAGTTGTATTTCAATTTTACGGGTTTCAGGTCAACTCAATGGGCTTAGAGCATCGTTTTGCGAGTTATTTCCTTTTGGTCAAAATTAAAGACTCAACATATTAAAAAGTTAAAATTGTTCATATTTAATAAAAAAAGCCTTGTAATTGTAATTTCTTAAATGAATATTAAAGATATTCGAACTTTTCATTATGAGATATGAAAATGAGCAGGAGTCCGAGCCTAGTGAGTCGGTCTATGAATTAAAACAAGGATAATAATGGATGAAATTATTTATGCACTAACCCATTTAAAGCATGTTGACAAGTCAAAGCGGTTCAACCTATTAATGAGCCATTTAATAGTTTGATATTTTTTGTTAACTAACTTCCCATTGCCTAATTGAGTACACTTTATTAGTGGACCGATCCTAACATGAAAATGAGTCGGTCCATTACTTATCATACCTCGAAACCAATTAGAATAGAAAACAAATGAAAGGATATTGTAGAAACACAAGATATTATAATTATCTTTTAATTATAACATCAAAATACTAGATTATTACAGAGTAATGTTATTTAAAATATGATGTGACATATTCATTTCACTAAAAATGTAACAGTATGGCTTGCATATTTTTAATATTTGCCTTATTCTAAATTGATTTTCTTAATACTAATTTGTTATTTCACACCATTTTTAAAGTTTTTCCTATTTATAACTTGTGTATGATGCTATTGTATGAGAACGAAGTTGGAAAAGAAAGGGTACTATTGTTTAATTTATGAAGAGATGCAATAGTTATATAATATTTCCCTAAGTGAAGCGATATAATGAATAACTATTGTTGTTAAAATGGATAAATCAATGAAAAATCAAAAACAAAGATATAATATTTGGGTCGAGCGGCCGGGCTCGGGCTTGACCCGCTAATTTAGGGGGTTTTTGGGTTTGGATAATTTCGGATTCAATGAATCATGTCCCAAAATTTTTAGGCCGGTGCAGGTTGAATTTTCGAGTCGGGTCCTTTTTTTACTAGGCCTACTTGTAGTTATTAAGATTTTTACGGTGTTTATTTCTACAAATTACAGGTACAACATACAGGGGTTGTCACCTCGAATCATAAGCATGTTACATGACATTTGATAAATACTTATCCCAAAAAATAATATATAAGATAAGAACATTCTCTATTTTGAATGTTCCCCTTTGCATAAACAAACCATTGAGGAACCTGTAAACATTTCATATTGAAGAAGATTATTAGCAAATTGAAAATATAGGACGTTCTACAAAAGATACTTCAATAATCTAAAATACTTCCTTGTGATTGCGAGAAATAGGCACAAAAGAGAGGTTCACAAAGTGATAACAAAAAAATATGGTACTTCTACATAACATCTCATAGCCTTTGAAATTGCAAAAATGGCCTTATAAAAAGATTGACGCCAATAAATTCTACTGTCTTTCCTTTGATATTGGTTGATGGATGACTAGAAGTATATGCTTGTCCTATTTCTCCGACAAAGATCTAGCACCAACACAAACATTCTCAATTTGATGATTCTAAAACAAAAAAGGTATAAATATATATTAATGCCTACTATAACCATTTACCATATGTAAGCATTTTATAATCCAGTAGTTAAGAAAAAATATATTGCCTAAGAATTATCAAGACAGAAAATTTTAGCAATTGAACTATTTAGAATACATGTGAAACTCTGTAGTTAAAATTACAAAAAAAGAGGTTCTAATAAGCATTTTGTGTACTACCAAATAAACAATATATATCAAAGATAATAAGCCTTGTAAATATCATCAAATAACAAGTTATAACTACCTCAAAGCCCTAGTAATGACATGGTTGTCTAATGCTAGTCACCAAGGATGACTATATAATATTAGTAGTTGTCGATGGTTGAAAATATTTCTAATAAAAAATAAGTAGACACAACAAAAAAATATAGAAGCTTTTAAAAGAGCGACAATAAGCATTCTATATTATAATAAACAGCAATTATTAACAACATTTGCTTGTGATGAGCCTTTAGAGAGAGATGATTGTCCCATGCATATAGATCAAACACAAAAACAATATGAGTAGCTATTGATGACTGCAAAAGTGTTTATAATCAATAAATCAAACACAAAAACAAGCATATAGAATTTAATGTACTACAATTAAATGAGCATTTTGGAAGACTTGTAATAAGCATTTTATATCATAAAAGATAAGTGATTATTAACAATACTTGTGATGACCGTAGAGACAAAGGTGACTATCCTATGCAAATAACTACGGATGATTATCCAATATCACTAGCTGTTGATGCTTGTAAAAAATGTTTGTAATTAAAACGCATAAAGCAATTTATGTAAAAAGTAGGAAGTATTTCTTCAGTAGTAGATAAGTATTTTTACAAGTCGATTTGAGCTCTGTAATAAGGAAGTAAAACTATGATATGATTGTATTATTCCCAAGATCCATGTCTATCTTTTCAGCGGATAATTGACTATAATTTTCAGAATTTGAACCATTCAAGCTTGGAAAATCTCCCTGCGACATTGAAAATTTTTAAAATAAAAAGCATAAAAAATAATAAATAACTTTAAAAAAGCCCAAAAAATTACGTAGTACCATAATCAATAGAGAAATAAATTTTCCTTATGTATTGTGTTCGCCCTAGCTTTTGACATTTTACTTTTTACATTAAGAATGCTCCTTTTCCTTTTAGTTTTGTCTCCCTTCTTCCTAGCACCTAGAGGATTTAAAAATCTATGTTGCAGATTCAACTCTTCCACTTCTGAGTCAGAGATATAAACTTTGCCAATTTCTTCTTCAATGAGTGCTCTTGCACATAACAAACAATCTTTAATAATCTGCCTTGCTTTCTCATTCACTTCACTAGCACATGTTAAGGAATCAAACTTCCTCTGTATACCAAATCTCCAAATAGCAGGCAACACACTTTGATGTTCAACAACAATATCCTTCCTTGAGTCTTCATTATCTACTATAACGTGATGGGTCAATTGTGTAAGAATAATAGCATTCTGGTATTTTCCCAGCACAGAGAACAAGATAAACCCTTAAGTAATGAGAACATACCTAACCACAGTCAGAAAAACCTTCACATGAACAAGAAACTATGCGTAACTCAGTGTGAAATCTTATAACATCCTCAGTTTAGTGGTTTTAGGATGTTAAATAAGATAAATCTCTGAATTTTCTGTCTTCACAGGTTGTTGGCACTCTTTAATGGCTGTCCAATACTTCTCTTCAAACACTTCATAGAGTTTTATAGTGTAAATCTTACTAGCATGAACTATTATACTTACTTCACCAAATGAAATAGTAGAAAACCTTCGTCACAAAGGTAACTATCATCCTTCTGACGGTTCCTCTATTCCGATACAACCGCTCTAGCAACATGACAAAAATCACAACGAGTCCCGGTAGCAACTATCTTTTTACAAAGAGAATTGTTCATTGATTTACTCCTATGAGAAGACAGTACACCTCTAGAAAAATACTTCTTGTCAAATGCTGGACACCACTTCACTTTGATCTCATACAAATTGCGCAACCATGGATTATCATGCGCATCAAATTTGTTTAGTAAACTACAACACAAAAAAATAACAAGCAATGCATATTACCCAACATAAGCAAACCAAAATCAGAGTGATAAGTAATGCATATTGCAACATAAACAAGAAGGGAAATAAAACATTCTACTAATTATAAATGTCAACACTTTCCAACACTCGTCAAATTCTTAGATAGTGTAACGCCCCAAAAATACTAATGACATGATTACTAATAATTGCAGCAGAAGACTCAGTAAACGAAGGCGCTACCGCCGTCCTGATAAGGACAAGGCTCACTGAAACCATTTAATTTTACAACTCGTGCTTACAATCACAAAATCTATTAAACTAAAACACTTCAAGACCAAAATCCATAATGGTTCAACCATACCATGTACTAACTCACATTCCATACCACACAAGTACTTGACCCTAAGGCCGGTTTCAATATTCATGCTATGCTGAATCCACTGTGAGCATCTAACGAGTTCCAAAGGGGCTTGCTAAATGGAGGAATATGTGATACTTCATCACCTAAAATAGAAAACATGAAAATAATTCGAAAATATGAGCGAAAACTCAGTCCATACATCCCTATATTGTACAATGAGCATAGAAACATTGGTGATGGGTACCTGTTTTTACAATTCATTTAGTTGCCAATAATAATGAATTTGAATGTAATATGAAACTGAATTGCTCATTATT
>NCQV01062038.1:14882-25524 GCA_002740545.1 Lophocereus schottii
AGTGAAAATCTAGAAATCTGTGAAGAGAAAAGCGCGTTGGATTAGTATTTAGGTGATGTATATGAATCTATTAATGATCCATCTTTTGATCTCTTGATGTGGTAGAAGGGCTAAAAGAAGAGATGCCCTATTCTTTCTAAGATGGCTAGAGATGTGCTTTCCATTCACATTTCTACAGCTGCTTTTAAGTATGTCTTTTGCACCGGTGGACATGTAATTGACTTTTTTTGTACTTTATTAACTCTTAAAATGGTAGAAGCTCTTATATATGCACAAGATTGGCTATGCACTTCTCACGAGCCTCATGTCGTGGAAGAGAACTTATTTCATTTGGAAGTATTTGAAGAAGGTTAGTTTTCTTTTAAATTCAATTGATATAACTTTTAGCAATTGTTTAGTTGATTATTTTATAAATCTATATCTTACACAAGTTTGTTGTGTTTAAAATGTAGATATGAAGACATTGACCAAGGAACACCCAACTATTACTATTGATGAGACTATAGTGGGCGACTTGTAAGCAAAAAAAATTTGTCTCAAGGATTTCCTAATATTTATCCAATTTGTAAACATGTCGTATGAATGTAATTTGTTACCCCTTTTCCAATAACTTTTTTTTATTTACTTTCCTCTCAAACTTCCTAGTCCCCAATGACGTAATTGCATTGATGTGTTGCATTGCTAGGTTGGGGTGTTTAGCAAAATAGTATTTTGGTATGCTGTATTGCTTGAGTTTTAATGATTTAGATCGTGAGCATGGTATGATGCTAGGGTGTGACATTAATGAGCTTTTGGAGGTTTGAAGTGATTGAAATGTGAATGTTATGTGATGATATCAAGTGTTGTGTTGGGTGGTATTTTGCTTTAGGGCATAAATAAGGAGTAATTAGGTAGACAACTTGACACAAGTACTAGTGAATTTTTTTAAATTTTTATCATTTATTCTATTTGGCATTTAGAGAAGGCTAGAAATGAGTTGACCTAGTTATATAAGCAAATCACAACAAGCTATCAAAAAAAGGAAAAACAAAACCTTATGGATACAACAAAATTGCTTAGCAACAAAACGAAAGATTTACAAACATTAGGTTACTGGGTAACCGAAAAATTGAGCTGAAATTATCGAGTACCTAATAATTTTCCGTTCATGTATGGTTTGTGAGCTATCTGACCCAACATTTTGGGTACCCGAATCGAGATGTCTTTTGGTTTGGGTAGTCAAGCCATGAACACCCCCTATCCCTAGGCGCTCAGCATTACATTTAGGGGCATGGGACAACATGGTTCATTATAGTCTAAACGCACCAAATTTGGGCTAGTTGAGTCCAAAATGTCATACATCATATGGCTTTAGTGTGTATAGTTAGTGTGTCTATTGAGGCTTAAGGTCCATAATGTGGGCTATTAGACTTTTAGAGTCCTGGTCCATTTTAGGTTATATCCAATCATCCATTATATTCATAATGCAACAAGTTCAATTAAAACGAAGGTATTTCATCTATAAGTTTATAGTCCATAGATCTCACATCTATTTCCTAGGTCTAGGAGTCAGGCATGAGCATATTCAGATCTCCCTATATGCCCCAATTAGCCCATTCTAGGCAAGCCAAACCTGAGTTGAGCTAGAGCCCAGTATAAGCTCAGGATTCACCAAGGATAAGTTACATCCTAACGGCCCAATCTAAGGTAAGGCCCGATTTTAGACTAAATCCAACATCTTAACCCTATTTATTCGCATCCTAGACTAAAACTTCACGCCTAACAAGTCATTATCTGTTTCAACCTGACTTTAAGTCAGTAACCATTTCCTTTAGCCCCATAGCTAATGTTGTTGACCTTTCATTTCAATTATTCGCTGCCAAAAACTACCGGCTTAGTGTTCAGGAAGGGAAGACTAAGATGCTATATGATCAAATTCTACAATTAGGAAACTTTTGTGTGGAAAAGGGCCAAGAAAACTCCACTAGTGTGGTCAAAGTAAAAATCCAAATCAAAGCCCTATACCTCACCAATTCCAATGGCTGGAAATAATGATAACCCTCAACTTATGAAGATGATGGAAATGATAGACAGTAGAATTGAGGAGAGTAAAAAGAAGATAGAAGTTATTGTCACTACACTCCAAACCCTTATCAAGGATACCCTAAAAGAAAATGGTGAGAAACCTCACAACAAAGTAAAGGAAGATGAAGGAAAGGGATAGCTATATAATAAGAAGAAGGGCAAAGAAAGGGAGAGGACACTTCTCAAGCTAATCTATGAGTGGATCGCATAGAACAATCACTGAAAGAATCCTTGATATTTAACAATTACTTTAATGAATATATGAGTTAACTTTAATTCCAAAAGGAAAATTGCACTTTGAAATCCACCAGGGTAGATATCAAATTTCATGTGATTGAGAACCCTTACCACCATGTCGTAAATTCTTAACTTTGAAAGAAATTGACAAAGATATCTTCCATATCATCTTTCCCTGGACATTTGAGATGGATGTGATAAGGTGGCATAATGTTGTTAATCGATGAAAGGTCACGAACTGGGATGATCTTTGTAAAGAATTTTTACGTTATGAATACTTACCTATAAATTATATTTAGGAACCTGGAACTAATTAAGCAAGAGGAAAGGGAGGGCTTTTCCAACTTTCTTTCTCAATGGAGGGAAAATATCACCCATATGGCAGACTGACCCTCAAATGCTAATCAAGTTAGACTTTTTATTAGGAACCTACAACCTATGTATAAGTAACACCTAAGATTCAAAGCATTTGAAAATTTCACAACAATAAGAAATGTCAGTATGCTTGTAGAAGAACACCTAACTAGGGAAACTCCTGCTAAAAGCACTAACACATGGAAGAATAACTATCAGAATAGGGACAAGGAAGACAATAGTTCCATAAGTAAAAAGAGGTGCATGGTGTACACCGCCACACCGAATGCTCCCCTATTGGAACCATGTATACTCAAGAACTGGAAAGCTTGCTTTCTAAGGGTAAGGTCAATTTGCTACCAATAAAACCAGAGACGAAAAACATATGGAAGCCCAAGAAATGGCACATAAATAAGTAAGGCAAATATCACCAAGTAAGGGGCCATGATACTGTGGATTGTTGGGGCTTCAAGAATAGGTTAAAAATTATGTTCAAATCAGCGTGGTTTCCTCTACCTAAAGCTTCTCAAAAACACCTAACAATGATAGCAACTTGCTTAGATTTGCATGATAGCATGCTTACATTTACGAAAACTAAAGAGAAGAAAGATACCCATCTATCTATAGACGAATCCAAATATAAGGATCTTATACCCTTGTATGTCTATGGACTATAAGGCAACTATGAAAGAACCTTCTACATAAAGGCCATGAGTTCTATTGAATTTAGGTGTGATGTGTCCTAAACCCATAGTCATGTGTTGAGTCATAGAGTCATTTGCTTTATTTTCCATAGTAAATCCAAGTTTGATGCAACTTTGATTTATATAAAATCATCTCCTCTATTAGTTGTGTTGCATATTCTTATATTCTTTTTTATGGAATGCTTCTATTGTATGATGAATCCCCAAAAAAATATAAAAATAAAAAAAAGCTTGCTGGGAAACCTCACATTGCAAGCTAGGCAAAAGCAAAAGGAGATAAATAAAAAGGGAGACTCAGGAAATTTCTTTGCAATGCAGCTTTGAAAGGTACGCTTAGGATAGGGGGCCTTCTTTGCTAACCTACATCACTCCTCTGTTAAACCTATAAAGGCACCACTTGGAACCTTTTGAGCCTTTAAATGAGCCTATTTCTTTCATATACACATCTACCAGAACTAGGGGGTAGGAATGTGTCATAGGTGATATCAAAATCAGCCATAAAGAAGAAGAGTTCAGACTAAATAGTCCCATGAAAAGGGAAAAAACAAAAAGGACAAGAAAATAAGAACAGGAAAAAAAGGAAGAAAAAAGCTGAAAAAGAAGAAGAATAAAGAAATGAAAAATTGCTGATCTGTACTATCCTCATCACTTGTGCACACTTAGAAATTTCATATTGTTTGAGCCTTCCTTATTCCCTTCTTTAGTACCCTAAACCTGATGCTCGCCTTAAAAATTCTCCTAGAGGCAACCTTCTTTTAAGGCACATGTTATTACTCTTAAACTATGGCCGATTTGATTCCATATTGGATATGTACGGAACCTCATAAGTGGCCTGGCTACAAAGATTCATTTCTATTGGATCCTTTGATCTTTCGGAAATAAAAAGAAAAAAAAAGAGGAAAATAGAGGCTAGCTAAAAAGGCATACTAGGAAAAAGGAGAGAAGTAATAAAACTATAGTCTTTGAGGGCAACAGGTTCTCTATTTTGTACTACCATCCAATTAGCCATTCACCCACTTCACCTCTTTTTCCCATTCATCATAGCCTCCAATCCATTTCAATTCCAAAATTCACCTTTTTATATCAACTATAACTACAATTTAGGAGTATATACTCGTTCTATATTCCCAATCTTTTCAAGCGAGCACTCATCCATTATACAAGACAAGGGGCTCCCATGCATTTTAGAAGACAATTAAGGCTTCCATCATGGCAAATATCTCTAGACAAGGAGATAGCCATATTCTTTGTACTAAACTAGAGCCTATTCTAGGTAGCACTAGCAAAAGCATCTTCGTCTGCCATGTCCATAGACATCTAGGGCTTCTGTCATACTACAAACACAATTGAGAGCTTTTTTAGAAAAAGAGCATTTTAACACGAAATTAAAGGTTACTCCTCCGTTAAAGAAGATTCCATATCCTAGACAACTTATACCCCATCATCTGGACTAACCGTACAGTCGATTAACTCTTTACTCCTCATCTTATGATGTATCGCTTGCCTAAGCTGTAGGATATCACCATGTAGAACCCATTAGTCATGTGTACCTTAACTAGGCCTCGTCCAATGGACCTAAACTTAGGATGAGACCTTTACCTACTTGCATACAAGGATAGGTCATCATAAGTCTCCCTGGTCAGCACTATTGAGTCTACGTAGTCATCACATATGCATGGTATCAGTTACATTGGAAAGCGTACTTATATCTATAGATGGTTCTTTAGCCTACCTACTAGCATGCCTTTCGCTTTCATCACTTAGAAACCTTGAATCGAAGAAAGTGCACAATCAGGCATGACATCGGCCACATTAGAGGGCATATAAGCATGATTAGTGATGAATCTACATTAAAGATTCCCAATATTACATCAAACAGCTATTACAGAAGAAATCTATACTTTAACCCTTGCCTTAATTAGGCTTGGCCAAAGTAGGGGCTAGCTTCATCTTCAAAGTAGGCTTTACACAAAGATGATTGCCCTTCAGGAATTCACCAATATTCTTATAGAAAGGACATCAACCAAACTTTAAGTTATCAGGTCCCATTAGCAAAAGATGACATCAACGCGGACTAAAAAAGCATGTCAAATCAAGAGCTTTGGGCATTTCAATAGCTGACCAATGACAGGCTCAGACATCATCAAGTTCACTAAAATCTAGTTACAGGTCCTCAGGCTTAAATGCCACTAAGTTCACAAGGATTTGGTTATAGGTCTTAAGGCTCAGACGCCACCAAGTTCACAAGGATTTAGCTATAGGTATTTAGGCTCTCATGCCTCAAGTTAACAAGAATCCACTATTACTCTGAAGGGTTTCATGATGGCCATTGAAAACAAGTTCAAGCCAAAGAATCAGAAGTACAACTTTCTTTTAATGCACCGACAACCAGTTGGATCGACGTTCCAGATTGCAACAATGACAAGCTGGTCCGAAATCCTTCTGACAAGCCGATCGCGGAGGATAGGGCTACTGCCCGATACTTCCAGTACTATGTTTGAGAGGACAACCAGCCGAGGCTTGTCTCTACCTTAATATCACGTATACCCGATGCGGGAAAGGAGCCCAAGCACAAGAAGATCAAGTCAAGTGATAGGGAACCCCTCAACTGGCTCCCTAAATTATCCTCCTTTGAAAACGACTTCTTCCTGACAGCCACTAGACTTCTTATCCTTGAAAAATATTCTAAGCGTATTTTGCTTTTCCCTTGTAGTCTTTTTATATGTGGCTCTGACCTAGCTTTCTTTTCCTTCATGCAAAACAAGCTCATTCGATGCTTTCCAGTTTTGAGAGTATGATAGCCACCACTGAAGAAGTTGCCGCGGAAGCTGCCTAGCACCAGGAGGAATAGCAGCATCGTCGTGTTGAGTTTCAGGCCGACAAGGTTGGTTCCATTTATCGAATTCTCCAAATGTATTATCTTCATATTTAGCAACTTACTTGCTTGCTTTGATAGTTGCCCAAGATTATGTTGTGGTATGAGAAGCCTCCTACCAGGGCCGTCAGTCTCCCTCGGGTTGTCATGCACAAGCTTTTGCGTTAAGAGGTATTGGGAGCCTAGGCTACTTCGACACCTACTCCCTGATAAAACACAAGTTCCGACTCGATGTTGCGAAGGTGTTTGAGGGATCAGCTTGCCAAGTGGGCCCTAGTCATAATAGAAGGTTGTCATCTCCAGCGAACTCTCAAGGCAACCACCTCCTCATCCTGCAGCAAATTTCGGCGGCATCCCCTCGGAGATGTGCTGGGCCTGTTAACTTTTTAGAAGTCGATTCCCTGGCCAAGTCAGAACTGGTGGAGAGGCTTGCCCGCACTTAGGATCTTGCTCCCATGGCCTCCCTGACCTGTAGCAGCTGACCGAGTATCATATTGCCGTCGCTGAGGTAAAGCCATGCATTCTTTAGTGTTTCTCCTCTTTTCTCCTTTTTTGCCCTGACCTTAAGTTAGTTGTGACCTATGCAGGGCTTTACTCTCACCCTGAAGGTGATGCTATCTGCACATGCTAGCTCACATTTGGAGGAGAAGATTTAACACCTGCATAAGAGCCAACATAAGGCCAAGGACTCAGCGGCCTAATACAAATGCTATTGGGAGAAGCTAACGAAGGAGAAAGAGGCGTGCGAGCAAGAGAGGCAAGAACTGCTGTAGGAAAGGGAAGTGTGGGAAAAAGAGAAGGCGAAGCTACAATAAGAGAAAGAAGAATTACACCACCAATTAGAGGCATCCACATTCAATTGGAGGCTAAGAGGATCACTAGCTAGGACACCGAGGCTAAAGCCGAGTGTTTGGTACATCAGCATAGTTAGGAGAAGCAGACCTTATATTTCTGCAAGCTACTGCAAATGTTGGCCCCCGTTGACTTTTAGTAGAAGAGCTTCTTCAAGGCATGCGTTCGCTCGCTGCATCGAGGACCACCATAATGCCAGTCAAGCTGAATAAGATCTTGATAAGGTCATGTTTCAGTATTATATATTGGAGGATAAAGATTGGGATAACTCTAGGAGCACCACTTTCTTGGATGGCTTTAGAGAGGAGCCTAGCAATGATGATGATTCCACTGCCTAGATTCGTGACTTTTTCATCCCTCCCCCCTTTTTTTTCCCTACTTCTTTTTCTTATTCATTGGTGACTGTATTTGACTAAGTATCAATGAAGTTCTCTTTCTGACTACCTTTTTGTTTGATGACCTATTGTTTAACTTCATGCTATACATGTGTTGTACAATCCTTTATTTGAAACTATGAATCTCTAGCCCCTAAGTGAAATGACAAGTTAGAGAGCAATGACTTGAAACCCTTAGCCATGTGGGGACTGAAGGTGTAGTAAATGGCCAAGGGCCATGCTATTTGATCCTCAGCCCTTTCGGGCTAAAGATGTAGCAAATGGCCATGTGCCGAGCTATATGACCATTAGCCCCTTAGGGGCTAAAGTTATAGCGAACGACCATGGGTCATGCTATGAATCCGTTAGCCCCTTAAGGCCAAAGGTGTAGCAAACGGCCATAGGCTATGCTATAAGACCCTTAGTCCCTTTGGGGCTAAAGGTGTAACGAATGGCCATAGGCCGTGTTATGAGGCCCTTAGCTCCTTGGATGTAAAAGTGTAGTGACCGACCATGGGCCATGCTATATAACCCTAGCCCTTGGGGTTAAAGGTGTAGCAAATGACCGTGGGCTGTGCTATATGACCGTTAGCTCCTTGGGGCCTAAAGGGGGTAGTGATAACTTTAAGGGAAAGACTAAGTTGGTCGACAATGTTCATGCTCATTCCTAGTGAAAGGTGTTGTAATTACATTATATCGACCATACAAGAGATGGAAGCTGCTAAACGTGGTACTTGCACAAATTGCTACCATGCCGCGTCTTTGGGATGGGCATTCCCTGTCGAGTAAAGAGGTAGTCTCTCTCAGGTCAGACCTGCTTGAGTATCTTGTAAGAGTCTTCCCAATTGGCCATGAGCATTCTATGTTTGCCAGATCGAGCCTCTGTTGTAGTACTGTGTAACACCAAGTAGCCTATATAGAGGGACTATGTTTTTACCGATCAGCCATTGAGCCATGCCATTCACAATTTGTAGAGTGCCTCACGGATGCGTGCATCACGATGAATGGAGAGAAGTAAATCAGGCACTTCTGGTAAGGCCGTATTGTTAAGAGATTCTTGGAACGTGGTGAGGTGATGCTTGTGTACGCAACTTTGACTGGTAGAAATGCTTCGGAGCCATATATAAGCATGAATGGTGTCTCTCTTGTAGCTATCTTCTCAATCGTCGGAAGAGACCACAAAACATTGGGCAGTTCATCGGCCCATTTGCCTTTGCCCTCGTCTAGGTTCTTCTATAGGTCGTGCAGGATAACTTCATTAGCTACTTTTGCATGTTTATTTGTTTACAAATGTGCCATTTCAATGAACAGTGCTTGATGTGCCAGGCTGTTCAAGTAGTCAGTTACTTTACCGGTGTCAAATTGTCAATCATTGCCAAATATTATTGCTCTGAGGATGCTAAAGCGAGCGATAGTGTTTTTTTAAGTGAGCTTTTGCACTACCTGGGCAGTGATGAAGGCGACAACTTCAACCTCGATCCACTTAGTGAAGTAATCAATAGCCACAAAGAGATACTTGCATTGACGTTCGCTCTAGAAAATGGTCCCAAAATGTCCATCCCCTATGCGGCGAAGGGCAAGGGGCTGAGGATAGGGGTAAGATTGGTGGTTGGCTTCCTATGCACTAGTGTAAACTTCTGGCATTTATCACACTTGTGCACAAAGCTTATGGCGTCTTCTTTCAAGGATGGCTTATAGTAGCCAGTGCAGATGGCAACAATTACGAGCACACGCCCGCTGATGTGTGAACTGCATACTCCTTCATAAATTTCTTCGAAAATCTTCCATCCCATTTTCGATGTTATGTAGTGCAACGATAACTGAGCGTAGGAGCATTTCTATATTATTCCTTCATATAGGATGAACCAGTTTGCCTATCTTTTCAAATGCTTGGCCTCCTTGATATTCGTGGGCATTGTTACCTCGGTTAGATATGCCCTGATGGGGTCCATTCATGTTGACCATCTACTAGGTAACAAAACCTCCCGAGGCTCGATGCTTCTTTCTAACAGAGCTTCCCATTGGATTCTGTTCGGTTTCCCATCTGCTGAGGAGCTTGCTAGTTTAGATGGGGCATCTGGTTGATGATTTTCTAATCGCGGGACGTATGCTATCGAAAATTGTTGTAATTGCCTAGTAGCCTCATGCATTCGGCGGACATAGGGCTGCCATGGTGCCATCCTTAGCTCTATATTCACCATTGAGCTGACTAAAAAATAATTGTGAGTCTGAATAGGCTCTCACCGATGTCGCTTCTGCCATGCAGCGCAGCTCTAATAGCTATCAAGGCCTCACACTCAGCTTCATTATTGGAGGCCTTGGACATAAATTACAGGGTGTGTTCATACTTCTCCCCCTGGGGGATTCAAAAATTAAGTCGACACCACCTCCATCTCTTTTTGAAGAGCCGTTCACACATAGGTTCCATACATCGGGGGCCGGGTGGTTTCATTGGCCGTGTTAGCATTCTCAGCGAAGAAGTCATGCAAGGCTTGTGCTTTAATTGTGCCTCGTGATTGAAGGGGATGCGGTTATGGGATAATTCCACTGCCCATTTTAGCGGCTTATCAGATGCATCTAGCTGTTGCAATACATTTTTTAAGGGTTAGTCAGTGAGGGCCGTCATTTGTTGGCTTTGAAGTACGGGTGAAGCTTTCAGCTTTCTAGTACCAAGGCATAGGCGAACTTCTCTACGCGAGGGTAGTTTAGCTTGGCACCTACTAGGGTGTGGCACACATAATAAATAAGAAGCTGCTCCTTTTTCAACTCCACCACCTGCTCGGAGACGGCCAGGTATAAGACCAGCAACTCCCCCTGCATAGGACTAGCTATTTGGGCAAATAGGATAGGTGTGCTTTTAATTACTTGAGGGCATCATCTGCCTCCTGATCGACATTTTATGGGCATGAGAAAAAAGCCTGGAACTTATCTGTCAGCTTCGACATGAATCGACCTAATGCTCATATGCATTCGGTTAGTCGCTGAGACTCCTTCATATTTGGTCAGGGTCTTACATCCAGGACTGCTTCTACCTTGCCTGGGTTCACCTTTGTCCCTCTACAATTGATTATAAAGCTAAGGAATTTGCCCAATTGGAGCCCAAAGACACACTTCTTGGGGTTAAGCTTCATGCCATGTCTGCATAGAATCTTAGAAAGTCTCTCATAAGTCGTCACTATGCT